>NW_019384286.1:266770-299736 GCF_000648655.2 Copidosoma floridanum | reverse complement strand
ATCATTCGCAGAACATTAGCACGCGCACGAACACATACATGCACATATACATGTGTACATTTTCATGCGTATAGTTAAGTGGTCGAAGGAGCCCATCCCAAACCTTGTCTGGAAAACAGTCTAACACCACAAAAGGGGAGAGCACAGATAAGCTTGTGCAATAGCTAGGCTGAGCCGAGAGCTCTTACACACACGTGTGTACACATGTGGGCTTCTCGCAGTATTCCCCCTTTATGCGGAGCGGTTGTATTCTGCCACAAGGAGGGGGGGAGCCCCATATCCTTGCGCTACAGCTCCCTCTTAGGTGAGACAGAACTCTTTTAGTATACCAACTAACACTGATACATTTTTCGTTACGATGATCTAGTTTAGTTATATCTGGTTAAACTGGATTCGTCAAGATATTCAAAACACGGATTTACAGCTTCAATCCTCTTTCCTAACTAACTGTTTTAACTGTTCCTTATTTTTAGAAGTGTTGCAGTTAATCCAAAGCTCATCAACAATTATAAATCGACGCAAACACTAATTTGGATTACGCCTATACAGCGCAAAGTTGTTGGTAGAAATGTTTTTCCGAGCAGTTTTCGGTTAAGCACTAGCAAACGTGGCATCTATCTTGCACACAGCTTCTTAATGTTTCAATTGTTGTGCAGAATGCTTTGCACATGGTAAGCCAATATCCTACAGATCATAGCTATCTCATGCACCTTTAACATGTGATCTTTCAACACTACTTTATACATTTTCTCAATCATTGCTGAAGTTGTGACCTCAACGGGCTGTCCTGAAATAGGCTTAAAAAAAGTTCTCACATGACTTATCTTTAACTGAAGCACCACTGCCTGATAGTTGAATATGATATGAAGGGGTCAACTAATGTTAAATCGATCCATTCCTTAATTTTTTTTGGTGTTACATTCTTTAATAAAAGTATTTTAATACAGCACTTTTTTCCAATTTTGTTATTTTCTTGAAAACAACAGAAGCATCTTGCACAGTTTGCTCTCAAATAGTACTGTAGAATGCCACTTTAAAACTGTAAAGACTTAGGCTTACTGTGTATACGGCACCATAAGGATACTATTGCCCAGGAGAAATGCAGGAATGACCTGGGGTAAGAGACACAGACCTTAGTTGTTTAAATTAGTTTATTGTACTATAGTTTGATTAACTTAATCAGTGGCTACAGGTGCATGATCAGTCAGTGCACTCTTTGGGGTGGGCTCCTTCGACCACTTAACTATACGCATGAAAATGTACACATGTATATGTGCATGTATGTGTTCGTGCGCGTGCTAATGTTCTGCGAATGATTATAAATGCAGACATCAGTGGAATGGAAAAAATAAGTAAATAAAGCTTAGTTTTTTTTTGTGAGAACATTTTTTATCTTCAATAATGTATTTTTTTATTAAAAAAACAGTTGTTGGTCTCGGGACTCCCGATCGATGTGCAAGATTAAAAAATATGTTATTAAACTCGGTAGTTGAATTTCCTATGATGAAAATAATAGTTTTGGTCAGATAAGTGCCATCGTTTTCAGAGCTATTTCGCGGTTCGAGGGACCTGCAAAACAGGGCATAAGGGACGTAAAGCAGCCACAGAGCAATGGCGCTTATGTGGCGAGTCTTATTTTTTCTACCTAACGCTTACTAGCCTCTTAAAAACGCACGAGGTAGATAAAGTTCCTATCTTTGACTCTATATAGTCTTCGTTTCCTATTTTTATATTAAAAAGACAGTCTATTTATACATATGTATTGTTATCAGTAAATATTACAGATTAGAAAAACGCGAATCATGTTTATACTTTTTTTTCATTAACGTATATACAACGAGAACGAGAAAGAACAATCATACACGGCGAAGAGTATCTTTACTACCTACCTACACAAAGTTATATCGTCAAAAGATATTTTAAAAAAAGACTTGAAAATAATTTCACACAATCTTGATATTTATAGACCACTCAAAAATAATTGTAACTATTTCATTTAAAATCAGTGGCCTAAATTATATATGTCAATATAAAAAGTGACTAATTATCGATCAATTTTATAATTCAGAAGTTTTTTGGTTGGTATCCATATGTAATAAGAACATAATTTAGATCGGGGTGATGCGTAGCACAATCCGTAAGGTCCGTAACTACGAATCTAAAGATAAATCTAAAGTTTTAATTTTCGGAATCAATAAAATTTGAAAATTTTTTTACACATATATATTGTATCTCTTCGCCGTGTATGATTGTTCTTTCTCGTTCTCGTTGTATATACGTTAATGAAAAAAAAGTATAAACATGATTCGCGTTTTTCTAATCTGTAATATTTACTGATAACAATACATATGTATAAATAGACTGTCTTTTTAATATAAAAATAGGAAACGAAGACTATATAGAGTCAAAGATAGGAACTTTATCTACCTCGTGCGTTTTTAAGAGGCTAGTAAGCGTTAGGTAGAAAAAATAAGACTCGCCACATAAGCGCCATTGCTCTGTGGCTGCTTTACGTCCCTTATGCCCTGTTTTGCAGGTCCCTCGAACCGCGAAATAGCTCTGAAANTTTCGGAATCAATAAAATTTGAAAATTTTTTTACACATATATATTGTATATAATATATATGGAGACGCATGCGTATGCTACATATATATAGTACACAAATACCTCACATATAGAATATGTAATAGAATATCGTATATATGTATTCATGGTAATAATTTACTACATACTCTTCTATATAGCTAGTTATAAGGTTATCACACTTTACAAACGAGACAGGGGTGGCAGTAAGCGCGTGAAGGAAGAGACAGAGAGCCGTGCCGAGTGGAGGTAACCCAAGTTTAACTGTAGATCGTGCTATAGCATGGTCGTTTTATTGCGTCAGTTTAACCCCCAAGCGTGCTATTAGATGTTTCACATCAAAAGGTAAATAAATATTCTTTTTGACAATAATACGTGGTATTTGTGGCTTACCTATTTTATATGCAGTACCTTGACATTGAATAGAGAAAACTAATAAATTTAAGGTTAGAGATTGTTATGATAATACGTTAATGGATTTTAATGACAAAAATTTTTTTTGAATCCATTTTTTCGGTTCCTACGGCTAAACTTGCTGCTAATATAACTACTGATACCACTGCTATAAAAAAAAAAAAATTAGGGAACATTTATTCAAAAAATAAGCAGAAAAATTGTGGCTTTCATTTTATAAAATAAAAGATTATCTTTCTATTACTGTTAGAGTTGCTACAACTGTTGTCTTTGAATACGACGACTCTTGCTGACACCACTAGTGTAAAGAAAAAAGTTTTGAAATGGTTCCTTATGTAAGGCAATATTGAGATACAGTAACAAAAAACGTCAGAGTACGTCTTTTGTACAGTAGTGAAAGAAGACATTATGTATTACTTTTTTACATCTGTGTTTAACCACACTTGACGTTTATTACTGACTTAGGTATGATTTTTGTAATGTATTAGAACAACTTACTGATTTAGAAAAAAAATTTTCTTATGTCTTCCACACTGTATCTTAAACAGTCACAGCACAGCAAAGTAGTGTGTGTGTGTGTTTTCCTTAAAATATAAAGCCACATGTAATGGATTTGCATTATTTTTAGCTTTACAGTAAAAAGTATACGGTTTTTATATATTTCTGTCAGTAATAAGTCCTGGATACATATTATTTTCTCGTTCAACTGGAATGTCCTACAATTTCAAAAATTGATAACAATTTTGAACGAGAAAGCGACTACTTCCTCGTTAAAAGACATCTTAACGGCTGCAGCTTTTTCAAGCAGTTCTTTTCACGACAAAAAATTTTAAACTAGACGAGAATTGTATATTCCAACTGTTAATATGAAATAAAAACGTGTATGATGGTTTTTGATCTCTCACCTATAGAAGACTAACTTATAAAATTACAACTTAGGGCTTTTATTGATATTTAATGTCTCAATAATAAACAAGGAAAAGTTTTGTGTAGAGTTTAATTTTAATCATGTCTATGCTAAAATGAAAAATGGGTACTTGATTAAATGCGTAAGCAGATATTTACTCCTGAATGCACATACAAGATGTTCTTACTGTACTTTGCGTTCACCTATTTCCATAAGAGTCTATCTTTTAATTGAGTGAGATTTGACAGATAAAGCTATAATAGCTAAGTCAACGTGCTGTATAAATGAAAGTGACTCGTTACCGTGGATCAATTGCAAAGGTATGAGTATGAATAAAAGTATACATGCTTGCTATAAACAACGAAAGAGCAAGTAATGGATTTTTTTAAACGAGGAAAGAAAGCTCTGCCCAAGCATCTTAGCTTATATACTTATACATACTGATGTGTAATACTTAAATTTTACTCTTTAACTAGATTTTTTTAAGTGTACATTAGCTTAACTATAAAAGCCTTTGGTAATGGTCTTGGACAAAACATTTATTTGCCTGGAGACAGATCTTTTGACGTCTTTCTCCACGTCTGTATATATTTTTTAGCGCAAGTATGCCTTTGGCACGTTGCTCAGACATCAGCATCTTATCTGAAGTAGATGATCAAAGCGACTGGAAATGATGGGAATAAAAATTCAACATGTACAAATAGTTTTGTAATCCTTTTATTGATGTGCATAAAATAATGTAACTTTTTGTATGTGGTGGTCAGCAAAATTAGTTGATTGTAATCGCCAACTTTATTTAATTTTGTAAGAATTAGTTCCCCCAACAAATTCTCGCAAGCCTGCACTGAATTCAGCTGCTGCTTCTGTCTGATGTTTTTTATTATTTTTTCATTTAAAATTTCTATTAATCAGTTTCATTTCAACGATTGCTTATCTGTTGAGTCTTATTTTTTTTTATACAATTTTCTTTTACCTGCAGCATTCTCCACAGCATAATAGGCTGACTTTAATACATGATTTATACCTGTTACACGAGTCATACTAAATTATTTCCATGACAAACATTCTTTAAAGTTACAAACGAACCTAAGAGAGAGTCTCAAACCTAAAATAGTCTTTTAGTTCTTATTTACTATCTTTTATTTATTATACATTGGATTCGTCTCGTTTTTTCAACTCCTCTAACACGAATAACATCATCATCTCTAACAAAAGACTAAAAAGTAACAACTAAATTTTTATAGGGCACTTCTCCAGAGTACCAAACGAGACCACGGTAGCACCATTCTAACCATTAGTTTTCACGCTTATTTTCAGGCCTCAGTTGACCTTAGGGCTGGGGGACTTGAAAAGAAATACTATTGGTGTAGAGTCTTTTTTCTGTAAAAGTAGAATTGCTACCTCATTAAGAATGAATTCGTTAAAACTGGTCGTAGCACCTTGAATATTAATCACATATTGAGATATCTTCAAGCTTGTACATCCAACAGCCAACTAATATAAATGTTTACTTACACCCTATTTTATTTCCTATTTATGTATTATAGTTTTATATTGCACTGCCACGAGGTAGTGCTTTTCTCAATATGACAGTACACCACGGTTTTATCGTTACGAAATTTAGGAAAACTAGCATTAAATACGGAATAAAGACATTTGTCAAAAGTAATAACTGATTTTTAATATTTTTACCTAGTGCAGTGTCTAAGAATTTTGTTGATAATGAAGTTCTGTATAGTAACGTATGAGATTCGATACAGAAAATAAAGCTCCTTATAACTTATAATAGTTGTTATATTCAATTGACAAGCGTATAGGATAAACAGTTTTTTGTGGAAATAACAAAAAAAATTATGTATTGTTTTTTTCCATCAAAACTTTCTTTAATAAATTAACTTCTCCACAATTTAAATATTTTTGTCTACTTTATTTTTTTCCATGTATTTGTTATATTTCTTCTTTACATCATATTTTTTTAAATTACAATGATTTTATTGAAATCCAACTACTGTGGGTAATTTTTAAAATCTAACCGCTTATCAAAAGCTTGATTCTTTCGTCGGCATAGAATTTTCTCAACAAGATAAGAATTAGGACAGTTAGTTTTCTGTAGTTCTTGCTTGTAAAAGATATCAGTAATTAGATGCTGCTAATAATCCTCCCAATAGTCAGGAAATGGTTTTGTTAGTGCTACTCGGGTACCAGTAAAAATTTCTGTCAACCGGTTAAACGTAAAACCTTTTTCAAAGACTTGTTTAGTATAACTCCCACGTTCTTTATCACCACCTTTAAATTTTTTAAGTTATACGTCTATAGATGCGTTATGCGCAACGGTACCTCCACGATTTCAGATCTTAACCTTGAGAAAAAATGTTACGAAGTGGATTTTGCTTGATTTTAATAGTTCACCTCGTCCGTCGTGATGTTCTTCCGGTTTTCTTTGCACCTGATGACGCCACATTACATTACCTTACCAGACCACACATTATGTGAATTTTATTTGCTGTTCTGTTAACCAATTCTAAAGTAAAAAAAAAAAAAAAAAACGGCTTAGAAATACGGTTTCTTCTGCATACATACTAGTTAATGCCCTTTCTGACTCTGCTACAAACTGCCCCAATATAGGAAATTTGATTCCTGCATATTATGGTGAGGTTCGTAACTTATTTTTTATTATAATTTCCAATGTCTAATTAATTACAATTTCTCTATATTTAATTTGTTACTTTTACAGTAAAAAAATAATTGTTCATACAGTTTTTCTTATTTTTTCAAAGCTTACAAAAATTAAAAATAAAGATTTTTTGTACTTAACAAATAGAATAATTGATTTTCATTACGTTTCACTTGAAAAAAATTGTATGTATTTGAAATCAAAATGATTTTTTAACTTAAGGACGTTCTTAACATAGTTAGTGGGGGAAATGTTCTCAGAAGTGGACGGAACGCTAATGTGTGCAGTAAAACTAGCAATTGTTTTTCTCATTTAGATGTACTAACATACATGTTTTTAAACATACTTCATCCTCTTTTTCTTAATTTTTTTAAAAACCAGCTCGTTGATGTATTTTAAAAGTTTGATAGGTTTATCGAAAAGTAATCTTTTGTACCATAAAATTGGAAGCTTCCTACAAATCGTGATTTTAACGTGATATTTGCATAAGGTTACATAATAAATAGCGATTTTATAAAATAAAACGTACATAAAATAATAGCACAGTTAAACCGGCTGCAATTTTTGTAGGTATTTTTTATCATGTTTCAATATACGTTTTATGTTGAAATAATACTTTCAAAAAAATCTATGTATAATAAACGTCGTAAGGTGACATTCAGTGGTATGTAATAATACCTTATTAAAGAAAGCTATACTACAGGATGGTTTTCAAAAATTTTCTATACACAATTATATCTTGTTTTAAAACATGGACTAGAAATAAGTATGGGACCGTATGTAATAGATGTAAGCGCGATGTTACAGATGTCATCAGCGTAGATAGTAGAAAATTTTTCTCAAATCACCGAAAAATTTAATAAAAACTTACAGCCTTGTACTGGCCAGCCTATATATTATTTTTATCGTGTTATAGGGTTGTATAGTGTTTATAATTGCTTACTCTTTAAATAATAACTAAAATCATACCCAATCAAGGTAGGTATACTTATTCTTACGATAATTGCACCATTTTTGCACACAATAATGGTTCGTAGAACGTATTTACAGACTGAAAATTATATTGTTTGTCATATAATTTTAAAGAAGTATAAGTACCCGAGCACTCACTGTCTACTTGATTGTTTGTGATTTTTTCGAATATAAAAATCTTTGTCAAATACTTCGTTCTTTAACTATCAAAACCTTTTTTGGCTTCACACCAATCGTTCAGCCTTTTTGATTATTATAAGAAATTATCAGCTGTTGTAAAATATTAAACCACTTGTTATTCTTCTAATAAACTCTTTTTACATAGCATGACTAAGGGTGCGATCATATTGTTCATATATAGATGCCTTAAGATTACTTTACGTGGAGTATAAGTTAATTTTGTAATTTTCCACAAGATCTTTAAAATTTGCGTTCCAAGACTTTTAACCCTGATTGACTTGCAAATTTATTAAAACATATGTACCAGTCTGATTTTTTACGGTCATGGCCCTTGCAAACTTAAAAAATATGTCAATAAAGGTCAGCAAGTATCGGTAACCTTTATTTTCACAAGCATAAGATATTATCTCCACATGATCCACTTGCCATGTTTCATTGAAGCCCCGAACATCAAACTTTTGGTGGAGGTCATTGCATCTTGCAAGCTTATAAAGCTAGTCTACTACTACTTCTATCCCTCCTAACTGTTTTCTAAAGTTGTATTAGATTCCTATGTCAAAATCTTCTTCATTGTATTTATTTCACGCTGAAAATAGAGTATCGTTTCTAAGAATACATCACTCAAATTGCTTATAAGTGAATGAATTTTTTTCTTACCCATCCAAAATGGAATTACTTTTTTTCCATACAACAATAAGATTTATAGCATTATTTGTTTGAGCAGCTGATGCAACATTGCACAAACTCTTCTTTGAAAAGTCAAATTGACCACCTGAGGTGAGCTTATAGTAAATTTCAGGAGGACCTTGACTACTACCTTTGGACTTAGCTAATCCACTTCCGAATACATCAATGATCATTTGGATAGTGAAGTTTAATTTAAGAAGCAAGCTTCATACATAATATAAGCTACACGAAGCTTTTTAGCGATTAAATTGATTTCATAAGTATGACTAGGATTACCGGCTGATCTTTCTGCCACTAGCAATCTTAGTCTATTTACTAGTTTATTAAGGTTGTTCCAGTAAACATAAACCATTTGCCTGTTTAGTTTAGCAAATTTTTAAATAAAGGTATGGATCCTTTTTTTACATGTGTAAGAGTAAATAATGCAGCAATAACATTATTAAACTTTTAACTTTTGTATGATCGATTAGTCTCGTTTTTAACAAATTTTTCTCTATGGGCACTTAAAGCTTTCAAGATATGTTTGTATTGTTTGTATTAAGCTGAATTGTCTGCTGTCATAAGTACTTTATCAGAATTTTTTTTAATGAGCTAATCCATGAACCCATCAGTCATTACATATCTTTTTTTATTTGAATTTGATTACTTTTAAAATTAGGGGGTGAATGACTAAGTACATACTTATTTCATAAATTTGATATAATTCTGGCTTATTTTTATCACGTATTTTGAAATAAAAATACATCGATAAAGTCATATAATTATCATGCACTAAATTATTATTATAGTAACTTTTTACAACATCAGTATTATAGTCTTTACTAACACCTTTGGATAAATACATATTTCAATCTTTACTGTTACTATAAGCTGATTAAAACACTAATACATTGATATTTTTTTTTGTAAAAAAGCTTCAAAGGCTCAAAAGGCTCTTTAAATAGAGGTTTACAGCCTTACTGCATTTTTTTTTTCTTATTTGTTTGGTAGATGGTTTTATAAAGTAGATCACGAATAGGATTTAAAATTTCAATAATTTGTTGGCCAAAACTTTCATTTTTTAACTATAACGTTCGATGTAAAAGTTTACCAGCTCTTTTCACTTTTTCAATTTCTCAAAGAACATGTTTCCCTCCATAAAATGCAGCCATGTTTACTGCTTGATAGTTAACAGAAGACTAATGCATACTTAATGTCAAAAAGTAGTATGTATTTCAAGGGAGACAAATCCTGTTCTATATCTAACATTATTAACATCTTTTTCCTCGTCTGATACGACAAATCTATGTTTTCCGACCCTTTAATATTTAACACATAATTTATTGAAGTAATTTTACGTCATATCGGTGTTATTATAATTATTATAGATGTGTTTTAAATTCATATCATCTTGTTGATGTATAACTATGAGGTTTTAACTATCTCATTCTAAGTGCTTTGGAACTTAAGCATAAAATTGGCATACATAGAAGCAGTCAAAATTTATGTGGCATCCCACGCAGGAATAGGCTCTTACATTATCTTGTTTTCTCAGGCAACTTATGATTGCGTTGATTTAAAGATTTCAAGTACAAGTAGATATTCTTAAATCTGAATCCATTTGTGTGAGTAATAAGAGATAGTGAGTAGTCCGTTTTTCCACAGTTTGATGGACTGTAAAAAACCGTTTTTATAGTACTGGGTAGCAAATTAACGTGGCCTTTCATTTTTTAATCTTGATTAACAGTATCATCAAAATTTACGACGTAAAATGTTACATTATGTTTCACAAAGCCCATGTTAACTGTATGCTAACATTCAATTCTACTTTTTTTTTTTCACGTAAATACCACACTAACAAGTTTACGAGCTTTATTAGTAATTCACAGTCGAGATGTAATGATCATTTGTCGACAGTAAGGTCGTGGTTTCATAAATACAGTCATACCCAAACTGCTAGTAGAACTGCATGTACCAGAATATAAGTATTGCGGACCGGGCCCTTAACTAGCTAAGAGATCATCTCGTGTAAATTTGGGCATCAAGTTATTGGATAAAGCTTGTGAACAACACGATAAAGCTTATTCTCAAAACCTTGACGACAGTACGGCTAGAAACGTTGCAGGTAAAATTCCATGTACAGAGGTTTATCAAAGTTTTAAAGCAAAAGATTTGAACATTGGGAAAAGGGCTACCGCTTTTATTGTAAGCAGCGCAATGAAAGTACAATCAAAAGTAGAAGTGGGTTAATCAAAAAATAAAAACACCAAAAAGGTAAGAAATCAGTGGGCAGTGGTGCTTGGGTACCCAAATATAAAGTTGTACTTCAATAAAATTATATTGCAAACAATACAGTTTTTAGTATAAAAATGCCTTCTATGAAACAGTATTGTTTACAAAGGTAGTGAATCGTCTAGTTCTGGTGACTTCAGAACAATTTTGTACTGCATACACTGATTACATCTGTAACATCACGCTAACACCTATCACATACGATCCCACATTTGTTCCTTGTCCATATTTGATACCCAAAGTACAATTGAATATATAAAATTGATAAAAACTCTTCCGTGGTATTGCATACTTCAATAGGGTTATGTTGCATGCCAGGGAATGTCCTTTTAGGAGGTTCATCACACATAAGCTTTTTTGACAGATATTATTTAAACGTCAAACGTATATTGAAAAAGCTTTAGAAATACCTACAAATATTGTAGCCTGTTTGACTGTCCCATTATTCCATACATGTTACATTTACAAGAAATTATATTTAACATGTTCTCTTATAAAAAAAGGACGTTAAATGGCATTTATATGATTTATAGGAATCTCTCAATTTTTGAAATACAAAAGATTACTTTTAGATAATCCTATCAAATTGTAGAGAAGACCTACAACTATAAGTTTGTTTATAAATACAGTTAGAAAAAGGGGATAAATTGTACAGAAAGCATGTATAAGTACATCTAACATGACCAATACGATTGCCAGCTTTACTGCACACATTAGCGTTCCTCTTATTTTTCTGAACTTTTCCCCCACTTACTATGTCAATAACGTCTCGAAGTGAAAAAATCGTTTTAATTACGAATGAAAAAATTGTGAAAGAATAAAACACAATAAAAATTAATTATTGTATCTGTACAGTATAAACAATCCTTTTTTTAATTTGTAAAAATTTTGAAAAAATAATAAAAATTATACAAACAATTATTCATTTCATGTTAAAGTAACAAACTAAATATATAGGAGTAAACATTTATTTATACATTGGAACGGTGCTCCGCTAAGATATACTGATATTTCAGTTTTCTGAAAAAACCTTTAAAAAAAATTGTCACATTGAGTAAATTATTTAATAATACAATACATCACTAAACCAAATTTTCAAATTTACATTAAATAAAAACCTACTTAAATATAAATTCTGAAATACACTATAAGATGCAGGAATCGACTTTTTTTATATTGGGACTGTTCATAGCAGAGTGGTTCAACGGCCTTGGTTAGTAAGCAGAAGGTCTGGGGATCAAATCTCTTTGGAAACTCTTTTTTTTTTTTTTTTAGAATTGGTTAAAAGAAACAAAATAAGTCTCATTAAATTGATAATGTGTGGTGTAGCGTCATGTGGTGTAGAGAACACCAGAAGTACGTCACGGGGGTTGAAGGGAAGGTCGACACTTAAGTAAAATCCACTTTTGTCACACTTTTTGTCAAGGTCAAAATCTGAAATCGTTGATTTACTCTGTAGGGCAGAGCCCTCCTGTAAAAGGATAATTAAAGAAAGAGAGTTGAAAAGATAGCAACTTCAAAAATTTAATTTAAAGTGTAAAGAAATCTATGAATACAAGTAAATGTTTTTGCAAAGTTGTAAGTTCTGCTTTAAAAGGAGCTCAAGCAGCCATAAACATTCCTAGTGATAAAAAAAAACATTAGAACACCACGCATATTACTCATACCTCAAAAGATTGGGGGTTTCTTACCATACATCGAACCTGCATTTGCAAATCTAAGTGCTGAAGGGCTATTGCTAATTGTGCGTCTAATATATTTAAAATAACAAATCAAGCAGATGGAGACAAAAAACAGCTTAAAAAGAGTGCGAGACACAATGAAAAATTAAAAGCTATTAAACTTAGTAAAGACCTCTTTATAAGACCCTATAACAAATTTTTAGGTCTATACTTAAAACCAGAAACGGGAAAAAAAAAATTTTAAGTAACACTGCCTCATCGAGCTCTCACAAATGAAGAAGTTATGAAATATGCAAAAATATTAAAGATACCACATTTTCAAGGAGGATTCATGAAAACTGATATGCCATTTAGTGGTTCACATTAAAATGAATCAGTTTTTGTTAATCTAAGTAATAAAAAAGGTCCTGGTGCTAATTGGGTTGCATACAAAAACAAGTTGATGACGTAACATATTTCGATCGTTTTGGTGATCTACAACCACTGCTAAATTTAATGTTATACTTTAGTATTAGTTTTATCAAGTATGATTACAAATGATGTCTAACATTAAATACTCATAACTGTAGTCATCTTTGTTTAAGATTTTTAAGTTATAACCTCAACATAAGCGTTTATAAGCAAGTGATGGAAAAAAAATTAATCATGTATAGATGAACCATCATAAGAAACACACATTTTAACTTTATCTAGTACATCCTCCGTTCTTAAAGACTAAAATTTTTCTCTGACTGAGCTGTCACCGCAAAAAACTTACGTTTTTGGCTCAGTGGAATAATTAACATTTAATTATACACCTAATTTTGACAAGAGTGATAATAAATTTAACGTAGATGAAGAAACAGAAACATCACCAATGGGCAGCTATGATATTCAAGATATAGAAAATTTTCTCATCGGCGTAATAATACCTAAAGATACTTTGTTAAGTGTAAAGCCAAAAAATAATACGGTTCATAGCGTAATTCTGTGTAGCCACCCAATAAATTTTTAACCGGAAGACTCGTTGGGATCAGTTTAAGGTCTTACAAAATGCATACTCGCACCAAATCTAACTCATGAGTTAAATAAACCTGTATCGATTCTCAAGGTAAATGCACGTTAAGTTAAGGGTAATATTATTACTAAAGTATATATAAATATAAGTTAAGTTTATATGATTCATAAATTATTCCTTACAGTTTATACTGGGTATAAAATTGTTCAGGTTGCAACCTAAATAATTGACCTACCCTGCGCAGTCCTGATAATAAATTATCTTCAAGGTCGCATTGTTGATCAGAAAGAAAAACTAATAAATTGCAGTAAAAAAGTCACAACAATAAGGCTACATATGAAATATATAAATCAAAGAAATGGGTATTTTATATGTTGTTAAGAAAACAAATAAAAATTTGTTACGGAATAAATAAGTAAACCAACATGCGAAAGACAAATCAGTTATCAACAAGCAGCCAAAGGATTAACACGTCAAAACATACTGTTTTCAAAAAGCCTAGTCTTGGAAATTATCGTAGGCTAAAATTTGCTTGCATATTTTTTGCTGTTGTAAAGATGAAGAAAATTCTAAGCATTTAGTCAGGCGTCACAATTGATGAATTAATTGCGCACTATAAGATTCATGCACATTATTAGAAAATTTTATTAGCACTCAACAAAAATGATGCGATTCACTTCCAATTCAACATGAAGATAAATGTCTTTTACCCTCACAAAGAGCTCTACATATTTGCAGACGTATGAAATTAAGCAATTATACTGCAGTAACACGAATTGAGTAAGTTGAAAAATCTGTCTCTCATTTGCTTAAAAAAGTTTTCTACGAACTTGATGCCATTAAAAAATACAAAAGCGAGAATGTTGGTATAACAACTTAAATAAGAGGTTGGATAACGTACTATCCATGTCAAAATTTAATGCTAGAAAAAGGAGGAGTGCTAGATATTACAAAAATAAGCGAATCAGTAAGCGACAAAGGTTATTTTAATATTTCTATGCCCTTAGGCATCTAACTTGGCTTTGCTGAGGACTATTGTAAAGTTGTAGTTAATGAAAAGTATAAGATTATCCTCATGAGATTGAGAAATAATTTAAATGCAGAGTACCATTAGTAGCTTATAATGTTAACAAAAATTTTTAAATTAAATTGACTCAAATAAAATGGCTAATGCCTTGCGTAAGTGCGTCAGACTGACTCAAAATTTATCTGCTTCCTTTCATTGCAAAAAATAAGATATTTTTTTTAAATTTCGGCAATTGGAATTTAATGTATTGATGATTGATTGTATGAATGTCCCCTTCTTTTTATAACCATAAAACATATTTTAACAGAGATTAGTAAAAAGATTGCTGACTGCAATGCTAGGGCACGAGCTCACTTTTGTCCACTGTGTCGAGCGCCCCGTCACGGCCAAGTGATCGAACCAGGTGCACATATTTTTTTTATTTAAGAAGCGTGGAGGGGATATATTGAGTGTGTGCCGATGGATTCAGGTTTTTTTACAATGGCTTTGATAAATGCATGCAAACTTTATATGTTATTAAAATCGGTACAACAATTCCCTTATTTAGAATATCAGTTTAATTTTTAAAATGATTTTATTTTAAACATCACGAATTGCTTAATTTTTATTTTTCTTTATTCCATAAGGTTTTGAGATCGTTCCTTTTTTTTCGTCAAAAAATAAATTTGTTTTAATAAGATAAATATTATGCTTTTCTCAACTGATTTAACTAGTCTAACGTTTTAACTTACATGTACTTTAAAACGCTTACTTAAATATTTTTTTGATTTTTTTTTACTGCTGAGGAAGCAGTAAAATGTTTCTCGGTAGCGATTTAGACTGTTAAATAATTGTGTGAATACTTTCAAAATTTTGCACTGCAAATTTGTTTATTAGTAACATTAAACTTTTTAATGCAAGTAATGATGTGAAAAAATAAGCTTAGATTTTTTTTTTAATATAGAAATTATATCAAAAATTAAAATTTCGATTGACAAGTTATTGGAAGTTTTTCAGAATTCTAAGATTTTGTACGATAGTGTTATATTTTATTATTAAAAAAAATAATCTTGTAACCTTTTAGGATAGTAATAATTAAGATGTCTTCACGTTTCAGAAAGTAATGAAAGTTTAACCATTTACATCAAATGTCAGAAATGTAGTTGTCATTTTAAAAATGATTTTTTGGGTAAGTACAAGAAAAAGTCCCTATTTAGAGTGAATGAATATAAAGAGCCTTTTTCAGATTTTTGTAGAAAATAGAGCTTTTTCAACCTACGTGACAAGAAAGAGTATTTTTGACTAATCTTTTTTCTCCGATTATAATGCGGCAGTGTATACGTAGTTATAGATATAAAATACTAAATCACATATTCATAATTTAAACTATAATCACCAGGTAACACAAGGCACTTACTTTATCATTATTAAACTAACAAAGCAGTAATTGATAACACCAGCACTAATTAAGGTAACGTGGAGTACTTTCTGGCGCATAATGACATAAATAAAGCAATAATTTGTATTGATGAAGTAAATCGTAAATACTTCGTATAATTTAGTAATAAGCTTTTGTATTATTAATGAATGATTTATTAACTATTTAACAACGTGGCCAGTAAGTGACCTATGTTCATGGAGATTGACCAAAATATTATTAAGAAGTGCTTAATTAATTGAAGCATACATATAAATATTTCTGTTGCCAACTTAAAGTTAAAGGAAAAAAGTTTACTCAAAGAGACCCTTTTTTTCCTCTTGATTGAAAAAAGCTCTTTTGTGTCTTCTACTTTGAAAGGACTCTTTCTTGCGCTGACCCACCGATATTATTCAGCGATTTGAGAAATTGTAAGACTTAAAAAAAAAGTTTCAACAACATCCTAAATTATTAAGTAAAAGCGGGCCTTACTATAAATAAACAAATTTGTAGTACAAAATCTTCAAAAAATTAACTTAGTTTTGTGACACTCTAAAGAGCTATCGTTAAATGTTTTAGTATTTTCTCTGCAGTCAGAAGATTATTTAACAATATTAAATTATGTTGAGTAGCAAATTAAAAGTTTTAGTCGTTTATAGCAATTTAACGTTTTTTGTAATCAAACAATTGCATAAGACAATTAAGAACAAACCAAACTACATTAATTTTTTTTAGCTACAGTGAATGTTAAAATATACATTTATAAATTACAATCTCAGATGTGTAAAACCTGTCAATGAAATTATAGTATTTATCATATTAAAGTAAAACTATCCTATTTAAAAAAAAATCTGATGGAATGTGCGAAAACAGAAAATGTGGTTTTTTTCTTACTGTTTAAAATAAGATCTTGTTGAAAATTTAATTAAAATTAGAAATTAGGAAATTGTTTTAATAATCTTATTGAAATACTAAGCTTGAATGCATGAATCGAAATAAAAATTCTTTTTTTATTGTTAAAAATGAAACTGTATAACGTATGAAGGGATTTAAAAAACNTGTGTGGTACTCATGACGCCCAAAGAAGTCTAGATAGAAATTTTTTGCACTTAGTGAAGCTCATCAAATTAAATTATTTCAGAGCTCTTAGGTGAAAAACAGTATTAAACCAGATCCGGAATGTTTTATAGACACACTTAAAAGTTATAAGAAAAGAATTAAAAATGAAACTGTATAACGTATGAAGGGATTTAAAAAACAGTAATTGTTTGAATTTTCCCTAAGTAAAATTAATGTATGTATAAGAATATTTTTTTACCTTAATAATACAACAATCTGCTTAAGAAAATCAAGAAATCGTCAAGAGGTACAACAACTTCAAAAAGCTATGACGATTGTTTTTCCTAAGCTATCGTAATATGAAAAAGTAATCCTTCTGAGTCCTAAGTCATTGACATCAGTTGAAAAGTCTGAGATCACACACATGCGAGCATACGAATACGCACATAAAGATTTATATGATCTACCAAGTATTTACTTAGTTATCAATGTTACTATTATTCAAGTTATTACCTTTCAAATTATGAAATAGCCTTGCAAACTATACCCTTTAACGTTATAAATTATTAAATAGAGTCAGTAATAAAAATCAAATTTTTTTGACGTGCCCAAAAAAAAGTGTTAACAATATTCATAAATTAAAATGAGAGTTACAATAAGATATTGAAATAGAATACTGAACTATATAAAAAAAAAAATCTTACGGCAATTGCAATAGAACCCCAAATTGCCAAAATTTGTCACCGAAGCCCTAGCCATCTCAGCTATTCAAACTTCGGACCTAGTATAATCCGAAGTCACATATGTTCATTGCTATTTTCCGGAGCCAGGCCATAGTTACTGGCCATACAGTTCATAGCGATCATGATAAGTAAAAATAATAATTCATATTTAAGGTGCTTATAGTCATACTGTCAACATCAAAAATTATTTTAAGCTACATAGTTTTTCAACGTACTTTCTTTGATACACAGTACTATACAAAAATCTGAAGTATAAAAAGAAGAAAAAAATAAATGCCTTCAAAGTGGAAGCTTACAATTAAGTAAAAATTTAATTGTGTGATTTAATTTTCAAAAAATAATATGGCTAGCCTCTCTTAAACTTTCATATGTTACAGAGAATTGAAATTAAAAAGGTTTTTCATTTTATAAACATTAGATTAAAATTTTTTTATTTCTCTACTTTCTGTTAATTTCTAAGATCTTATTTAAAAAGTAAGTATAGCAAGAAAGACTTGTCTCTGGTTTTTGGTATGATATACGCGGTTATACAGTTATACTGCTAAACTCGGCATTTTCATGTACTACTCCTCTCTTCGTAGGCACATATTCAGTATACCCCTTCCACGCATCTCCAAAGTATGTGCTTTCATACTCATTTCCACGTAAATCCGTGGGCACACACTCAATACATCCCCTCAACGCTTTTCAAATAAAAAAAAAAAGAATATGTGTGCCTTGTTCGAACGCTTGGCCTCGACGGGACACTCGAAATAGTGGCCAAAAGTGAACTTGCACCGTAACATTGCAGTCAGCAATCTCTCTACTAATCTCTGGTTTTGACTCTAGAAACATTAAATTTACAAAAATAGCCACGCTATGTTGTTTAAGGCCATTGGACAAATCGTAAATGCAGAAAGCTGCTAATGGTAATTGCTTTAATCATTGTAATATAATTAACATTAAATTATTTCTGAACTCTCAGAACAACCCCTATGGCAATCTCAATCTCAATATTAGGCATAATCAGTTTTCTTTACTCTACAGTATGAATTTAAATTTTTGAAACGTGTATTCTGGTAAAAAAACAGAACCTATAATTAATAAAACTATTTTACTACATACATGCCACTAATCGTTATTGACTGTTCAAAACAAACTGAAGCTTTAGAAAGTCCATCAGTTGATGTGCGTTCGGAATTTAACTCAAAAGACAATTTTTCGCAAAAAAACAGCTGCTTATTATCTGATTCTACGTGATTGCACAGTCAAGTATAAACACATGGTTGGAGATGTAAGAAAACTTGTCTAAACTGGCTCATAAAAAATTAAACAGCATTAGTTATTTAGATGAGTTTATTCTATGCTATGATTAAATATGTAGTGAGGATGCAAGGCTTGAAAAAGCCTGGCAATGATCATGTGATAAAAAATTGTTCTGGCGATAGCAGAGAAAGAAGACACCGTAATTTAACTAACACTAAATCTTATTAAGGTGACCCAAGTAAATTGTATTTGTAAGAAAAAACTGTATAAAACTGTTTTAACAAAGAAATCCATTAAGTAAAATTATCCCTATTATAAAAATAAATGTTTTTACTTAACTAAAAAAAAACAAATAAAGCATACGAGCTGAATCCTAAGAGACCTATGAAAGACACTAAAATAAATTAGTTAAAGCCATTCTTTCATCAAGTACGGTCATAACAGTATAATAAACATTCAATAAATATTTTTTTTTTCTTTTCGTTAACTAGTATCAAAAATAAATGTATTTAGTTTATATTATTGTTATTATTTATTTAACATTTTTCTGAAACCAGCGTACGATTACAATAGTAAAAACCAATGATTGATTTTTATTAAACATAAATATAAACTAGCACAGAGTAGGACGTATATAAAAAAAATTTAGCGCAGAGTGCTGCGTAGCTTATAATACAGCATCCAACGGTAAAAATACGCGCTTATGTAATAGTGAGTAAGACGTTTTTAAGGTTCAGAATAAAAAAAATAAATGTATACATGGATTATGTGCTAGAGATTGAAGGTTCTCTCAATGCTTCTTGACATATTCTACCAAAAGAAAGGTCTGTTGTGTTTTTTATGACGCCAGCCATCAGTCATTGGATTGGACGACCACCATCCAATTTTTATAACAAACCTGCAGAGGTTTGAGGGTGATTGTTTCATTGGAAAATTACATCAGCACTTGTACGCTGAAGCAAAACATGCACACCAAATTTACGTTCATGAACATAGTACAGCCACATACTTAGAATTTATCATAAAGTGTGCTGTGATTGACATTGAGCAGTATATGATGCTATCACGTCACGTTCTTAGTATGGGATAATCAACAGAGACGTTTATGTGTGGTACTCATGACGCCCAAAGAAGTCTAGATAGAAATTTTTTGCACTTAGTGAAGCTCATCAAATTAAATTATTTCAGAGCTCTTAGGTGAAAAACAGTATTAAACCAGATCCGGAATGTTTTATAGACACACTTAAAAGTTATAAGAAAAGAATTTATAAAATGTCTCCCAGTGGGGATATTATTAAGAGACCTACTACTACTATTACTGATTGTGACTCTGAAACTGTTAATATTATTCATACAAAAAAAATGACTATGTGTAGGCAAAGAAGAAAAAAAGTATAAAATTTAAGATAAGAAAATATTAAAGTACATCTTGCAGCTTCGTACAAAGAAATAAGTGCCTTCTCATAAGCTCATGCAAATTCGCATAAGGATTCAGTTATCCTGTGACGAATGAGTAGTTAGCAAAAAAAAACATGGATCCATACTTTAGCAAACCTAAGTACGAGAGCCCTAGTAAAGAAGAGTAAGATGAAAACAGCCAAAAGCTTTTGATTAAAAAGAACGTTGTGGCATAGTAACGAGAAGACAAGTAAAATTTTCACTCTGTAAATACTCGTCTTCATCTAAAGAAAGAT
Organism: Copidosoma floridanum; assembly: GCF_000648655.2. The sequence continues at coordinate 279,204 of NW_019384286.1, read as the reverse complement.
GGATACGATATACTTAAAAAAAATCAATAGTTTCTCCTTGCTAGGACTATGTAACATTTTTGTATTTTTTTAAGCTACAATAATATGCAACAGATTTAAATTCAATATTATTATTATAATCTATTTGTTTATGATTTGTTGACATGTTATTCTTACAATCTCGAACCTTGACCTTATTAGCTTGCGGTGCATATGTACCTTTCATTGGAAAGGTACTGTGTCTTAAATAAGTAAGCAATAAATATTACGTATCATTGTCAAAAAAATATTGATTTACATTTTTTAGTAAAGAAATACATTATCACATTTAGAAAATTTTCTTACGCAAAATATTGAACCTCATCAATTGGGATACGAACAATAATTACTAACACAATTTAAAACATACTTTTTGTAACACTGGTCTGTTCTTAACACTTAAAAAAAAATTGGTAATTCTTCGTTTTAACATGACATAATCAATTGAGTTTCTTTAACTGTAAAAAAGATTATTTGTTGTATAATTCTGTAAGAAAAAATCTTAACAGAATAAAAGTTATGCAAAATAGAAATTGTGTAGAGTTTTTCATTTGAAATGTTACCTTCTGTTGTCCATAACGTCACGCTTTCAATAAATAAAATCTTTTTCTATTGAGCGCTGGAACTTTTGTTAACTCATTGCCATCAAGGGTGCATAACCATTTTCTCTGAAGTACACCAACATAAGCACCGGCACTCTTACAGATTGGAAGGTGTTATGACTATACCATTGTTAACCGTACCAGGAAACTTAGTAAGGTACTTCTGTTCTCACTCACTAATTTTGGTTGTATGAGTACATTAATATCTATAATAATTTAGCCAAACTAACATTTTGGTCACTGCATTAAGTATGATTCTGTCAAAAGCAAACGCTTGCCTTCGTTGAAAATTAAGAAATTGTCTATGACACAACCACCACACTTTTAAAGGCAGGTTTAAAACCGTTTCTTAGAGTTTGAAGCTCTACTGCTTTCTCAAGTGGAAGCATTTCGTTAACTGAAAATCTCTCTCAAAGATGCATTTGAATTTTTTTATATTTATAGCACATGTTAGGTATGTTATTAGCTAAGTGACTGTCAAACTATTCGTAAATAAAGTTCAACAAGGAAAACAAGCCGAAGTCCTTCAAAAGGGATCTTTTTTAGAGAAGTATTGCTTACACATCTATGGTTTAACTTGTGATAACATAGTACTCTACTATAACGTTTATAGGGCTGCATAGAAAAGTGCATGATTCCACTAAACGCTTACTTGTTCTATAATGTTGGATAATCACGAGCACCTATACATAGGCGTATACATATGTACAGTTTTTATGCGTGTAGGTATGTGGTCAAACGGGCTCATCTGAAAGCTAGTCTAGGAAACAATATGACACTAGAAGAGGGAGGAGCCCTGATAAGCTCGTGCAATAGCACAGCTGATAAATGGGCTCTTACACACGCGCTCATACACATATGCAGTTTTCGCGGCATTTTCTCTCTACCTGGAGCGGTGATAACAGCTTACTCAAAGGGGAAGCCCCATACCCTCACGCTACAGCTTCCCCCTAGGTAAGCCAGAATTCTCACGATGGGAAAGAGGGCAGTTGAGCCAGAGTCCTCCCATTATAGTAACTAGTGTTAATAGATAATAAGTTGCTAAATAAGACAAAAAAACGTCAATACATTGTTTTTTTTTTTTTTGGCTGGACCAAGAACTCTTCTTCCCACCTTTGTAATTCTTTTTATTAGGAATTTTTGACCAATACATTATTAGTAAAGTTGCATTAATTGTTGGGGCTGTTACATATTTTTTAAAATATGTATTTTAACGTCATGATGCACCTTTCTCAAACTTTAAGAAACTAACAATAACACGTTAACTGATCATGATTAAACTAAAGATTACATTCAAACTAGATATATTGGCCTTAATAAATCATGCCAATGAATACTTAGCAAACCCTTGCAAGATACAGGCCATTTTATTATTTGTTGGCCGGTACATTTACCTTATTAACAAATTGCTATGATCTTGAATTTAATCACAGACAACTTATATTAAACGTGTCACTGTACTTGATTATTTCAAACCAAACTTCAAAAATGAAACTGCTTGAATATACTTTAAAAAAAAAATTTGAGACACTTGAAGACTTATAAGCAACAAAAAAAATAATTATGTCACTCTATCTAAATAAGAAAAAAACTACTTGAATTACATAAGGCGTATGAACTTTGTCAGTCTTATTATAATTCTATTGTTTTACTTAAGACTAATAATGTTGCATACAAAAGAGGCAAATTTTTTTAATCTCTGAAAATTTTTAATAGAGTTACACAATTTACCTCAGTGTTTGTTTATCTATACTCTTATACATTTTCAACCAATAAAATAAGAAGAATTATGGAGTAGCCATAAAGACGAATATCTTAAAAAATTGTTTACTATCCAACAATGTATAGGTAACACATATCTATGAACTTGTTTTACTTGCTCCTTCGATATTATTAATATTAAGTTTTAGACCAAATTATTATTTATGAATGTAGGGGTAAGTCATCAGCTCGTAAATGCTTTCATAAACAATTAAATTAATAATTAAGATCGAAAATTAATTGATTTTTCATCGATAGAACAAATAATAGAATTAAATAAAACTAATTAAATATGTAATTAATCATTGACACATACGTCGGATAATGAAAAATAGCCGTATTTAAAATTTAACAATCAACAAAAGTAATTATTGACATGGTTGCAAAGGCTTCTAAGACTTTTATTAAAAATACCTTAAATATACACATATATACATAATTGGCACTATAAGATCTAGAGAAACCTTAGTCTATACAACTATTTACAATTTGCTGACATATAAAAATAGTAGTGTCTGTAAATTGGTATTTACAAGAATAAGCCATTTTCCTTCAGAGTAGTATAACAGTACACATAACGATAGACGTAGCTGTACCAACATTTTTTTATGAGATATACATTTGGAGCTCGTTACTGAATGTCAGTCCATGCGTAGTAGCTAAGAACTCAGAAGCTACGACGACGCTACACTGCAGCATCGGAAACGTGTAGTTTGATTCATTTCTGCGTGGTCAGTTTGTCGATATGCACTGCCTGCTTTCGTATTTCTTTTTTTAATAGACGTTGCATTATTTGAACTAAGGTAACAATTGTATTTTTAAGTGTAAGGACTATAGATAGCATATAGTCAGGATAGGAAGAATTAATGTGTTTGTATTTTTTAATAAAAGCCATACTGTTGAACATTTTATTGCCTTATCACATACCCATACATCGCTACTGCTAACAAGTTTTTGGCCATAAGAAGTGTAGTGTAGTTGCGTATTTAAGACCTCTCTAGCCGTCATTTTTTTCTGTAATTGAAGCTATCTTGCGTTTACTTACATTCTTTTAACCCTCTACGTTTTATTTGCCCCTTTTTCTTACAGGCCATCGACAAGGCAGCGTTGAGGTTGACATCAGCTACCAGCGGGACCAAGCAGATCAAGGAGGTGACAACTGGTGGAGTAAGAAAGATTGTTAAAAATATAAGGATGGAAGTTAGTAACTGTTAATAATACTTATGGTGCCTTTATTGGCCGTTTAGTTGACATAATGTGTTTTGTCTATTGTTGTTTCGAAGCCGAAATTGTATAAAAGGGACAATGATAGATGTTATAGGTATGATAAATATGACAGTAGGTAGGATTCGTAAAGTGTTTTATAATATTACAAAATCAAAATGATGTAATCTTTAAAGTTTAAGAGCTAGCACTTGCTTTTCCTTGCTTGAGGCAGGTTTGCATTGAGGTACGAGAATCTTTATTCAGCTGCTACAGCTATGGCTACGCCTGAAAGCATGGAGAGGAACTCTCGTTTTAGACATGTCTTGCGTTTGGTCAGGCCAGGCGTGTGTATTCCTCTTTAGCAGGCTTGGTAGCTGATAGTGTGCGCAGAGCAGCTATCTGAAAAAGACTTTTGTTTCACTTTCCAAGTCTCCGTACAGTGCGGCCTTAATCCTCTCGCACGGATTTTTATGCTCAGACTAGACGTAAATTCCGACTCAAACCAAAATACAGAGAGTGTAGTGGTATAATTAACATTATCCCTAAACACAAGTAGCATTCTCTAGCTAAAGGTTCTTTAGACAGCAAAATAGAAGGTTTCAGAACAATAATATCCATGCAAACAAAGATCTCAAGATATAAATGAGCAAAGGGAGACTCTTACAAGATAGAAAATTAAGGATTTAAAAAGTAAAAAAATTGATATTTTAACAAAATAGAAAAATAAAGACTGAGAAACAAACATCTAGATTCGATTGATACTTAAACAAAAGACAGCAAATTAGAGATTTGAAGAGTAAAAAGTTAGATTTGATTAATATTCCAACAAGAATAAGGATTTAAGAGATTGACAAATAAATTTAATTGATACTTCATCCAAAGATGAAAATAAAGATTTAAGAGATAAAAAAGTTAATTTAATCGATACCTTATCTGAAGACAAGAATAAAGATTTGAGAGATGTAAAAATAAATTTTACTAATACCTCACCTTACGATAAACTTAAAGATTTGGAAAGTAAAAATTTTTATTTGTTTGATAGCAAATTAAAGATTTGAAAACATAAGTATAAATTTGATTGATACAAGATTATTTTAACAAAATAAAAAATAAAAGGCTTGAAAAATTGAAAGACAAATTTAATTCTAATGAGTAAACTTTGATAATAATTAGCACTTTGAAAGGATTTAAAAAAATTTTTTTTAATAGATTCGATTAATATATAAACTATGGATAGCACATGAAAGTATATAAAAGATCAAAAAACAGCTTTACGAAAGAGATAGATCGTTTGCACGAAGAAATAATACATATAAGAAATATACCTACTAGAAGTATATAAGGAACCTACAAGAAGTATATAACGAAGATTCAAAAGTTAATTTAAAATAAAGAGCTGACTTTAAGCTTAATACTAGGTAGATTATCCTAAGATTGTTTGAACAGAGTGTACCTTATTACCCCTTCTATCATAATGGTTCAAAAATTAATAATGTAAAACATAGTTATATAAAGATGAACGCGTATCAAACACATAACAAAACTCCCACTATTAGATTTGATTGCAAAAAGCAAAGTGCTACTAAATTTTGTGAATTCTTTGGTGGACTAAGACTTTGAACTTGTAAGTAAAACTTAAAGTTCTTTTGAAGTAGAGAGAAAACATAGCTTTTACCACACGATTGTCAAAAAAGTACCAGATGTAAAAGTTGCAAATTCTAATAGACTACTTAAAAGCAAAAAAGGCTTGTCCTATATGAATTTATGTCAAGCATAAAGAAGGTACAAGAAGTATATAACTACTTAGATCTAATGCATAAAGTAGTATGTTTGTGGGGGAACCCAAAACTCTATTATCTACGTGCATGGAGAAAATTTTAGTAAGTGATAGTAGAAATAATAATATTTAGTTTGTAGTAGACTCAGGTGCTACAGAGCATTTTGCTTAACTGAAATTATACTTCAAAAATCTCAAAATTTGTAAAAGAAAATAAATTAAATGCACAAAAAGAACTTCCTCTGTTGATTTGAGAGTGGAGAGAAAAAGGTGGGTTTTGGGTTGTAACAACAAAAACAAAATAGTTCTAGATATAGTGATGAGCGCTGAAGTGCTTGCTGGAAGCTTGCTGTTGCTTCGTTGGCTTGCCGATAGAGGCATGCGTATCTTCTTAGACAACACTTAGATGGATGCATTTGACCCACACTCGAACGGAACGTTAACTTCCAATGCCTATAAAGTATTTATTGAACAGTGGAACTAGTGTAATATGGTCAGAGCACAAGCAATAACAAGAAATGTGAAAGAATTATAGATTATTTAATGAAAGAAAGTTTCTCTGTGGCAATGACCGAGAAGGCTCAGCAATTCAGCACCAATTATAGTAAGAGCTGCCCTGTAACTTTAAACAATGTATCTGAAAGCGATTGTTTCGATACCACTCAGCAAACTGAGTTTAAGAGAACCATTAAAGATTGAAAAATTAATGATAGTAAAGAACTAATGATTAGGAAGTTTTAAGAGCCTCAAAATTGCTTTGCAGAAAAGTATAAGATATGTAAAAAAAATAGCAGAGCTATGCTCTGACACGCAAGAGTTAGGCATTTGTTGGTGGAATATTTTAAGGCATTGCAAAAAAACTTTTCGAACAATAAAGATTCAAACAAGTGTGTGTTCAATAACTTCATTGAAACAGACGAGGTGTGTCAGTTTGCTAAGATCTGGAGATTGCCTTTTAACAGTAGAAGAGAGAGGGCATTGGAACCACTTGGGATAATTTATGCCAACACAATGGGATCAATAATTCCGACAATTTATTCTAAAGGATACAGTTTTATAATAGTATACACAGACAACTACTCAAGATTAACAATGGCATACTCTGTGAAAGTAAAAAGCTAAGCAGGACATTTCCTGGACAAAATTGCCACCAGCGCACGAAATCTACTGGGCTTTGATGCAAAGATGTCCTAATCAAGAACTGATCAAGGTTGAAAGTTTACAGAAGGTTGAACAGGTTCATCAGAGATTGAAAGCTGAGTTTTTACTGGTCTCTTCGGACACTCTTTAACACACTTGTCCAACGAAATAATAGCTCCCTTATAAAAATTAACCCCCAATCTTAAGATAGAAATAAATCAAACAAGATTTAGTTGTGTGGAATTTTTAAGATATAAAAGAACATTGTAACTAAATTTAGCTTACAAGGAATACTAGTAGTATTGGTTGGCTATACGTCTACCGGCTACATTTTCTTAACACCAGAGGATAGAGAATTTTGTGAGATTCTAGATTTAAGATATTATAAAGGACTTGTATTTAGATATATCTGGGAAAAAGACAGAATAGCAAACTGAAGTAATCATAAGATAAATTTTGAACAAGGTAAATGGTTTATCAGGTTTAGTTAAGATAGTCCTCAGGTATTATTAAAAACGAAGGGAGAACAAGGAGTCAAGAAAAATCGCGAACAACCGAAGAATAGTAAAGAGCTTGTTCAAGAAAACTTCAGAGCAATTAACGAAGAATTAGAATCAATGCATAAAAATTAAGTATCGAAATAATTGTTGATACTTGATTCCGATATCGATAGATAGACCAACTATAAATGTTCAAGAAAGCAAGCCGAAGATCATATATATATCATTCCAGATAAGTCCTGAAGCAGAAGATAGACGAAGATGACAAACACAGAGTTTAAAATGAGGCTAGTAATTCGTTGACTTATAGGTAGGAATAAGTACGACTTACGAAAAACTTACGATCTTGTATCTGGATTAGCTCTTGTGAGATTAATAACGTTAATTATTAATAAATTTAATCTAGGAACTTGTTAACTGGATGTCAACTTCCTTAATAGTTCAATGAAGGAAGACATATATATAAAAACCGTTAAAGGTCTACTTGACGTAGATAAACAAGAAAAATAAAGTATGTAATTAAAAAAAAAAAAAAAAGAAAACAAAAAGGTCTTTATTGTCTTGAGATTAGCTCGAAAAGATCGAACAAGTGTTTTCGTGTGGCTGCAGGGAAATTAGGACTACAATCACACACTAGTGATCCTTGCCTTTACGCACGGAGAAAAAAAGGAAAAAACTTTTTTGATCTCAATTCTATATGTATGTGATATTATGATAGCAAGTAGTTGTGAAAGTAAACTAAAAAAAAATTAAGATTAGTCTGCGGTCTAAGTTTGAAATGTCAGATCTTGGTAAGGTTGGCCCTTTCCTAGGTATCACAGTAGAAAGAGATAGAAAATGTGGAACAACTTTATTTACACAGACACCATGCATCGACAAAATGCTAGAAAGATTTGGATTTCACGAGACAAAACCCCAAAGGACACCAATGATGACAAATCAAGTTTCAAATCGACAAAGGAAAGATAGAGAAGAGTTGGAAGATGCTCGAAGGTAAGGAACAACAAAAACATAAGAAAACATGCTAAGCAGAGAGGCAGTTGGTAGCTTACTATATTTGCCAAATACAAGTGCACCAAACATCCTATACTCAGTGAATGTGCTGAATAAACATCAAACTTACCAAACTGATAGTGTTTGAAAAATAGTAACGCAGGTATTTCAATGTTTGCAATACACCAGGACTCTAGAAGACAATAACAGAGGCTACAAAGATGGATTCCAAGCCAGTTTGCAAGTTTGGCAGACTGTAAAGGCTTAATTACAACAGGTAAATATCTCATAAGGCTCTATGAGGATACCGTGGTTTGAAAAACAAGAAAACAGAATTGCGGAGATATCTCAACCTGTGAAGCTTAATATGCGGCGATGTGTAATACAAGTCAAGAGTTGACTAGACTGCAGCAATCTTTAAGTTCTTTCTATATGGTCACTCTATAAGTTTTTAATGATGTCTCTTACTTTATTGCCCACGGATCTATAGTACGACCGCCGGAGTCAGTGCTCAGATAGATTGAGACACATAAATGAAATCATTGCTTTTTATGTTGAAAAATATGTAACCAGAGAAAAAATATCTGTTGAATGGATTCCATCCAAGGAACAACTGGCAGAATTTTACAGAAAATCTCTGCCGTTTGAATTGTATGAAAAACTAACGAAAAAAATTTTAAATATTAATAAGTAACAAATTGCATAATAGTGATATTTAAATTTTAGGTAGTAAAGTCAATGAATAAGAAACAGAATAATACTGAAAATAGCTATGTAAATTTATGCTTCTCTCTGTATGTTTTAGATAGTCACAACCAATTAAATAAGTGATTAAAAAGCCGACATAATCTTGATCTTTAGCTATTTATTTACTAAAATTGATTTTAGTAAACGAATATTCCCTTTTTTAATTTATTTTATATTATTTTGTTACATTCAGATACAAAAGAAAGGAAGTGTAAGATAGATATTTGGCACTTGTAACCAAACTTCAGTGAATGCGTAGTTGCAAATAATTTAGACGCTACGATGACGTTGCACTGCAGCATCGAAAACGTATAGTTTGATTCATTCCTGCGTAATCAGTCTGTTGATACGCAGTCCCTGCTTTAGTAATTTTTTTTTTAATAGTTGTTGCTTTATTTGAATTTAGCAAACGATTGTATTTTTAATTGTAAGGACTATACTAAGATAGCATATACTCAGGATAGTAAGAATAAATGTGTTTATATTCTTTAATAAAAGCAATACTACTAAACATTTTATTGCCCGATTACATACTCCGAAATTAATACTGCTAACACTTATTATTAAGCATTGAATATTAAAGTACAAACTTCAAAGGGTCTCACTAAGAAATACTTAACCATCAGGTTGAGATAAAGGGCTGCTCAACAACTCAACTCAAATCATTAAGACAGATCAGGCAAACATGTGTAATGCATGATAATCTTTCTTCTAAGCTGTGCAAATACTAAGCAGTGCTTAAACCAGTATGTAATATATGAATATCATGGCCCACTAACGAAAAGATACCCGTAACTAAAACTTTTTTTCTCATCTTTACTCTTTCTCCTTTTCTTCCGGGTTTTAAAAATCATGACTTCCTGACTTCCTAATTAAAAGAAAAATGTAAGGCCCTCAAAATAAAGATGGCGGGCTCTTACAAAGTAAGGCAGTAGTTGCCTTTTTCAGATATCTGCCTCACAAACCCATCAATAATGTAGCCATTCAGTTTTGAGAAAGCTTTTTTTTTAATCTCCTAAGCACCCACAGCGCTAAGCAAGCATAGTAAAATCACATAGAAAAGACCCTAAAAATCAGGTAACAGCAACACCAATAAACCTTAGTGACTTTTTCTCACAAACAGTGATAACATCTACTTCGCCGTAGTAACTAACTAGCCAAAAAACTTATAAGACACACAAATTACCTTAAGTAAGTGAAAATCAGGTGTCTCCTACCATGGTGAATATAACAAAAATAATACCGATGGTGAGAATAGTAATAATAATTATGATCATGATGACAAAGTTGCTGATAATAATGACTGAGATAACAACGGCAAAGGTTGAAATAGTAATAATAACAATGACAATTATAGTGATATTTATGAAAATGATACTAATAATGATCATGATAATGATGATAATGATAATGTTAATGATAATGATGATGGTGATGATGATCATAATGATGATGATAATAATGATGATGATGATGATAATGATGATGATCATGATGATGATGATGATGATAATGATGATGATGATGATAATGATGATGAAGACGATGACGACGACGACTACGACGACAGTGACGATAACGACGACGATGACGATAACGACGATAATGACGATGATGACGATGACGATGACGATGATGATGATAATGATAATGATGATGATGATGACGAGGATGATGACGATGATGATAATGATGATGATAATGATGATGTTGATGATGATGATGATAATGATGATGATGATTATAATAGAAATAAAAATGTAAGTTATTCTGATTAAATAAGACAATAATAACTTAAATTTTTATAATAACAATAAAAATAATAATGTCAATTATTATAAAGACGCTTAAACATTTATGGTAATAATAGAGACAATACTTATGAGGATAAAAAAAATGAAGATATTGACAATATCAATGTTTATACTTATAATCCTGATTATATGACTAATATTGAAGGTAATTCCAATGTCGATAAAGATAATATCAATGATGATGATAAAGGTGTTAACGATGACGATAATGTTTATTACAACCGTGTTGATGATGATAATTACGATGATAATAATGTTGATAATAATAATGATCTTTACGGTACTAGTGATAACAATAATAATTATGACAACGATTATAATTTAGAAAATAAAAGCACAGATAAAACAGATAAATAAAAGGACAGTAATAATAAAAATTATGATAAGAAGGAGGATTACAATATGATTACAAATGATGAAAATAATAATGTTTTTTCATGTTGATGATGATTATGGCAATCCTAATTATGCTTTTCCCTATAATTTAGATGTTGATAAAAGAAACAATGATTATACTGATCAAGCTATAGTTATTTATGGTGTTGATTATGCTTGTTACGATAAAAATGATAACAAGGAAAAAAATGATAACTATAGTAATGTTGATGATATTATTAAGGACAAAGTAAATATTATTTGTAATGTTGAGAATAATTGTTTTAGTAATAAGAATAAAAATAATTACATTTAAAATTATGTGAAAAATAATAATGATAATGATAGCAACAAAAATGAAAATAGTAATAATATTAACTATTACAATGATAATAAAAATTAGAATGATGATATTAATAATTATGATAATCGTTCTTATAATTCTTATAACGATATAATTTACAATAGTTTTTCTGTTTATAATAGTAATGACGATAATAATAAAAATAATAGTGCTGACGATTATAATGATAGCAACTATGCTAATACTAAAGATAATAATGTTAACAGTGACGCAAGTTATAATGTCGACAACGATAATGATGATAATAACCACAATGATAAAGATAATAATGATAATGACAATGATAATGACAATGATGTTGATGATGATAATGGTAATGGCAATACTGGTGATGATATATTTGTACTGATAATCATGCTAAAAAGTAATGATGCCAATGGTTATAAGAATACTAGTAATGACTTTAAAAATTAAAATATGATAATAACATTGCCGATAATAATAAGAAAAAACATAATGATAAAGGTAATAATATTTGTAATCGTAAAAACGATAAAAAAAGTGATTCTAATTTCAAAGATAATAATAATAATGATAATAAAGATATTAATAGTGACAGTATTATAATACTTATGTATGCGTTATGAAAATCATTAACAAATAATTAAAATAATGAATAATATGATACTGCTAGTAATTATGGTGTGGAAATAATGATATTGATTTTGATATTGACAATGATAATAATGATAAGAAAAATAGTGATAATGACAATGATAATTATAATGCTAATAATAATAATAAGAAGAATTGATAGTAGTGTTGATAAAAGATATAATAGTAATGATAATAATGGTACAAATATTATTAGTAATCATTTTATTGATAACTGTGTTATTATTGCTTGTAACGGAAATAATATACATGATTACGATGGTAAAAATAGTAATAGTAACAATTATTATAATAAAAATTATGATAATGGTTCTGTTGATAATGATGACTTTGATATTGATAATTTCTTTAATGTTGTAATAAAAATAAAGATGTGAATAACAAGAGTATCGACAATAATAATGATAATAATGGTCACTATGTCCACGTTAGTAATGATCATAGTAAAAATGACAATAATGATAATAATAATAGTGATGACTATAATGATGATAACAATAATGATAATAAAATAATAATAAT
>NW_019384286.1:192636-250592 GCF_000648655.2 Copidosoma floridanum | reverse complement strand
AGAATGATAATAATGATGATAATAATAATAATGATAATAATGATAATGACGATGGTAATAAAAATAATATTAAAAATAATATAGATGATAATGATGATGAGAATGACAATAATGATAACGATAAGGATATAAATGATGATGATAATAATGACGATAATAATAACAATGATTATAAGAACGATATTCATAGTAACAAAGATATTGATAATGATGATGATAATAATAATGCTAATGCCTTTGAAGATAATAATTCTGTTTAAGATTATGATAATGATATGATGATGATGATAATGGTTAATAATAATGATAATAGTGATGATGATGATAATGATAATGACGATGATGATAATGATAATGACGATAATGATAATGACAATTAAGATGTTAATAATAACAGAAATGACGATGTTGATTATTATAAATATAATGCTAATGGAAATAAGGATTATCATTATGCTTATAATGATTACTACAATAATAGTAATGATAATAATAATGATGATGACGATGATCATAATGATAATTTTAAGAAAGGAAATAAGAGTAATAATTAAAGTAATAAAATAGTTAATCATAAGGATAACAATGAGTGTAAAAGTTTTAGTTATGATAAAGATGAATAGTTATAATTTCGGTTTTTAAGTTTAAGTTTTCATGCAGGTTTATAAGTTTGAGTAGTAAAAGTTCATACGACAATAAGTATGAGAATAATCAGAAAGTTTAAAAAGACGATATAAGTTTTAATTAAAACAATGATAACAATAGTAATAATGTTAACAATGAAAATGATATTAAATTCTATAATGATAATTATGGTGACAATGATCATCATAATAGTAATAATGACGATAATAATGATAATAATGCTTATAAAAAATGATAATATTTTGACTATGACAATGATTGTAATAATAACGATTGTGACTATAGAGACAATAATAATGATGGTTAAGATGATGTTGCTAATACTAATAATAATGACTATAATGATGATTATAATTGCGATTCTGATAATGATAATCATAAAGATAATTATAATCATGATGGTAATAACAATGATTAAAACAGTGATAAATATGATAATGATGATACCTATAATGTAGATAATCACAATGTTGATGATGGTCATCATAATAAAGAAGATAATGGTAATAATATAGTGTAAGGAATATTAATGATGATGAGAATACTGATGATTATAATAACGATGACAAAAAAGATAATAATAATAACGTTTAAAATCGTTATGATAGTTATAATTATGATGACGATGATTATGATAATCATGATAATGATGAAGACGATGTTTATGAAGGTTATGATAATAATAATAGTTATAACGCTAATAATGATGATTATGATAACGATGATTACGAGATTAATCATTATTACGATGATAATGATAAATATTATGGTTCTGTTAATCATGATGATTGTTATAATGATTATGATAATGATTGGGATAATGATGATGGTAAGAATAATCATAGTGATAATGATGATGACAAACTCTAACTGTTTTTAACTTATATTTTTCTTTAACGTCTTTGTTATTTCTTATCCAAACAATAATGTCACTTTATTTTATACTGTAGTTTTTTTTTGCTTATACTTTTTTTATCAAAATCTCATTACTAATCAATTAAAACGTTTCATAAAGTCTAAGAGTATAGAAGTTCTACAAGTTAGATAGATATAAAAACTTTTTTTTTAGCTGCACTCAAAAATAGTTGAAGATAATATTATTTACCTGCTCTAAGTTCTTTTAAGTGGCGTCGTTTATTGCGAATTTTTTAAAAATATTTTTTAAGTTTTGTGCTGTGGTACACAATGTTTAAACATACTTAGTCTTCTTTTTAATTTTTGTGGTCGTGCACTTTTTTTTATATTATAATCCTTTGTATTGATCGTTTTCTGAGGTTTTAATATGTTTTTGAACTTAATGCATCATTTTTTTTTATTTAAAGCAACATAACTAGTTGTTACTATCTTTTTTAACAGTTTTTTTTTTACATAAGCAGTTTTGAGATCATTACGCGTTTAAAACTGAACCAGCGCTCCAGAAATTGTTACGTCATTCTTCTTGTGTAAATACTTATTAACGCTCACAACTTAGCAGAAACCTTAATTTTACAGTCACAAACGTTGTTTATCTTTATTATATGGTTGATTGTTACTGTTTCTTTGGACTTTAGCTCTTTGTTGTTTTTAAAATTTATATGAAACAAAACTGGTAACATTTTCAAATTATCAAAGTATTTTTAACTTGTAGATACACATAGTTAAACTAACTAAACAAAATATTTTTAGGTACAGCATGCTTGCGATTTTTTAGACTAATAGTTACGTCGCTGGTAGATTTCAACGAGTTAAACTCTATTGCACCATTGCAAATATTAGTTGAGGTGAGTGGTTTTCTTTTTATTGTTATAATCTTAATAACTTCATAGAATAAATAGATAAAGGAGCACTTTTATTTATGCTCTAAGTATAATAATAAATTTTTATCATAATTTTTGTAACTTATCAAATGAAACACATTTGCCTTACAAAAATGTATTGATTTGTACACTTAGCCTGCATTACATATGTAAGAAGAATATTCTAGTATCATTTAGATGTTTTCACAAGTGTGGGATAAAGGTTATACAAGTGTTTTTATGGCTTACATATAATATAAATAAAAAACATTAAAAAGTTGTGAGTTTACAATTACTTTGATTAAAACATTTGTAATAACACAAAGCTTTGTTATAAATACTATTTTCACCTTGAATATATAAAAATAGAGCATGATATGCAAGTTATCAGTTTTATTTGCTTTTGACATAAAAGGCTTATAGATTGGTAAAAAAAAACAAATCATCTTACCTGTAGTAAGTAAGTTTAACAATTTGTTCCGTATTAACTATTTAATTTACGATCAAAAAGGTAAAAGTGCTAAGAGCTACAAGAAACAGCAAACTTAACAGATCATCAACTTAATTTATAGTTATTCTCTTTTTATTATTTAGGCGAGGAAACGACTGCTGTACATCTCTGTTTTTTTTTGAAGCTACAAAGTCAAAAAGATAAGCATACTTTATTTTGTAGTTCTTAGCATATAGAGAACATAACGAAATAAATAACTGTTTTTTTCGACCAGAACTTAGCATAAATGAGTTCTTTTTTTTTTTATTATCCTACAATAGTAAAATAGCTCTGTTTGTGAAGCAATATAAAATAAAATTATAGTTTATTCGAAAACATAAAATGAAATTAGTAATTTCTTTTATTAGTTAATACTTTATCCCATAGAAGTACCAATTACAGGCACGACAACAAACTGATCTAACATGATTAAATGCGAACACCAAAACTTACTGACTACTCAATGCAAGCGTCTGATACTTCATGTCAGATTGTAGCATCATTATCAGTAATACTAAATGTACACCACTTATACCAGAAAATTAAGACTGAAAATTATCCTAATTGAAAAAAATGTTTTTTAAATTCTAGACAGTAAAAGAGTTTTTACATAATTATTTTAAACGATTTTTAAAAGATAAAATTAAGACAAAACTTTTAGTACTGTACTCAGCAGTCATAAGGCCGTCGTACTGTAAAAAGTAGCACATAGTTTTTTAAGGCATTTAGGTATCTCGTAATATTATGTTATGTGAAATTTAACTGTCTTATGTTGTTCCTACTATCTTCCAATGTATTTTCATGATAAAAATAAAAGAACTTACGGAAGTAACTCTTGTTTGACTATGACATTAACACTGTTATGGCTCTTCGTTGTGTTTTGTCGGTTTTTATTAACGTCCGTTTTTTAACCAATTTCTGCCGTATGACAAAAGTAATGACCAATTTAAATTTATAAAGAGTTTTTATGATATTCTCTGCATTTAAAAAAATTTCTTTTTTCTAATAAATTTATTTCTTTAGTAACTTATCTTAAAAATCAGTGTTACAATAACTGTGAACTTTCTAGGTTTTTTAAATGTCTTACGTGGTAACAGCACCAAAGTTATGTAAACTGTAAAAAACCTAATGTTACAAACAGACAGTTACATTTTTTTCTCACAAATATCACAGTATTGTACAATACTATACAAGGCCTCACTTTGAATCTCGCCTTTGCCAAACTTGCAAATACTCTACATGTTAATTGATATTTACAATTAATTTGAACTTATTAAAGTTATAACCAATATTTCTCCTTACATAACTGTTTTTAATTTACTTAATATTATGTTTATGTATACGTATGTGAAATATTTTTTACTATATTGCATAGTTGTCTAAGTAATATATTTAAAGCTACTTCCTCTTCTTCGGTCCTCATCTGCAAACCACAACTTCTTCTTCACAGACCCACTGCCCTCTCAAAACAAAAGTTTTATTGTTTTCTCTGTTATCTTTAATTATTATACACTTGTTTTGTAAATCTTCGAAGTTTTTCTAGATACACTGTAGCTCAACAAACAATTTTCTGGGCCACCCTTTTTCCGTTATCTATTACAGCTGCCACACTGCACTAACGCAAAAATAAAAATAAGTTTTCTTGATTTAACGCTTTCTTATTTTCATAACTGCGTCCATAATCTTTTTATTAACAACTCACACTTATGCCATCAGTTGTCGCCTTTAGATTTCCTCTTAAGAAAGACTTTCTCCTTTAGAAACACTTTTTTAATTAGTACCTCCCATAAAAATCTGATTTATGAAAAACGTAAAAAGTTAGTTTGTTTATTCATCCCGATAAAACTTTCAGCCCTCCTTTATTTACGACTTTATTTGAAACGACTTTTTTTTCTTTCTCTCTCTTGGTAAACGTAGTGTCTAGTAATTTTCTAATTTCATCTATACTATATGTCAGACCGATTAATTTTATATTTATCTATAAAAACAAGAAAAAATTGTATGTATTAAATAAAGTTACAACTCTACATAAATTCCTATAAGTAAAAAATATGAAGTTTTGTAACTGGTTCTTAGTTTTATTACTTGTGTACATCATTATGTTTAGAACTGTTTAACGCAATAGTATGACACGGTAATGTCCTACGTATTTTCTAAAACTTAGGTTGTAAAAAAAATGGTGGTAGTCACTGCCAGTTGCCCTACAAAAACTCTAGGAAAGAAGACACCTTGATTTTAAATTCTAAGGAAAAAAAGACCTGTAATATAGTAGTTTATGAACTTTTTATAATTGTTGACGACTATTATGAGTCGTGTAAATTGCTTCATTTTTTCCATTTTTAATTTTTTGAAAAAACCTTTCCTTTTTTTACCAATTTTTTCGTACGTGTAGTAAGTTCGAACTTCTTATTATGAAAAAAGTAATTATTTAATATTTCCATAACTTTTATTGTATAACATTCTAGATATAAACTGCCCAAATGTTAGACTAAGGGTCTTTGTTTTCTAACACTTTTTTGAATAAACACATAAATATTACCCCTGCAAGAGTAAGACTATAAAAACAATTTAATTTCTTATATTAGCTTACGTCATTACACAGCATAAAAATGTCATTGTCAAAACTGTTAGCTGAAACGTATAATGAGTTAATATTTGCACATTGTAGTATATGCTTATATTAAAAAAGTTGTCATAATTAAATTACAAACAGTCAACTAACTAATTTCTGGTTTTAAAAATATGTTACATTTTGAAACTTTTGTTTTCCACCAAACCACAATTATTTATTGCTGCACAGTTTGACAATTAAATTACGTTAATAATATTTTTCTAGCTTTGCTTTAAGAATAGAATATTGTCCAATATTATTCCTTGCATAAAAATAAAGGTTTGTCTACTAACAATCCTACATAACTCTTAAAACTCCTCCAACGCTTTTCATGAGCTATCCTAGCAAATACTAAATGGTAGTTTTCCTACGAGTTTGAAAAGTCTCTGTTTGCGAACCGAGACGTTTGCGGCCCGAGCCGAAGGCGAGGGACGTAACGAGGTTCGTAAAGGAGACTTTTCGAACGAGTCCCGGAAAACTGCTTTTCCACCCGAGGACGTACCAGCCTCCCAAAACCACCCAAGGGCGGAAAAATAATAAAACTTGCTGTCTACAAAACATGAAGTGACGCCTGGCTGGAAGACCATTACAGCTGCTTGTTTTATAAAAACTACGACAGGAAAAATAATACATGAAAATAATTACTTTTAACAATATTACAAGACGATAGTTACACCTCTGTTCGTTGCGACGAAAACTATGATACATTTTTACGTGGCAACGAATAATATCACATCTACCTGTTGTGCATTAAACGGCGTCTTATGATGCGATAAAAACTATTATAGTCCACCGTATAGCTTTATACAGTCGCGAAAAAGTACATTATTTTAACAGGTGTCATAAAGTTTTGAGCATTTATCATAAGTAAATAGACAAACAACACATGCCCAACAAATTAAGCCATTATCATCCTTCTGTTGGGGCCCATGAACATATTTATACTAGCCGCTCTTAACCTTTACTTCTTCTTGTAACCAGTGGCTCAACAGGTACGACTGTTGCAGTCAGGCTGAGAAACTCTCGTTTTATTTTTTGTTTGTATATCGATCTTTTCATAATTTTTAAATAAAATTTCTTAGGCCTTCTATATACAGAAAATTATCTCGTTAAACAAGCAAGCAAGCGAACGCGGTCATGCACGTATCATATACTATATACAGATAAAGGTACCAGCCAGGGCTGACTGGAGTGCAGATAATCTGTTGGTCTGGTTCTCTTCCTCTTCCTACCTCCCTTTTGCATGCACGCAATAGTGCACCACAGTGACTCTCTCTCTCTCTCTCTCTCTCTCTATATATATATATATGTATATGTGTGTGTGTATATAAAATTTGTTCTTTATTTTGTCGGACAATTACTAAATTAATAGTGGCCTTGTATCGGCAACTAATCATCTGTCGTTCTGTCGGGAATTCGTAGTGCTAGATTTTTCAAAATTTTTCGTACTTTTTTCAGACTATTGTGTCGGGTTATAAAAATTTGGGGCTCATTTTATCTAGTCGGTTGAGCTCTGTGTACAAACATTTTTTTCTTAATTTGAAAATGCATCTTAATAAAATTGAGGTTAATAAAAATGTCTTAATAAAAATGACTTATATAACAATTAAATTTACTATTAGGTTTTTAAAAATTATTGCTGTATTTCAATAGTTTACTTGTTTTTTTATCGCTATATCCTATAAGGCTTCCTCCATTCTAGTTAACGCTATTGCATTATTTGACTCTGCCCATTTATTTGTTTCAGTTTTTTCCTCCTCTTGTAGATCAAGAGTAAAGTTATTATTGTCAAATCTGATTGTTTCGATATCAGGGAGGTTCAACAAACTTTCTAAACTGTAGAAAAGCTCTGATGTATAGTAGTAAGTCTGTAAATTCTAGTATTGTGACTTCATATAGGGTGTAGCCAGGAGCATAATCAATACAGTAACTGTTGATCGTTAGTATTCCCGTACCTTGTATTTTATTTTCAGTTGGTTGTGTGATTGAAAGATTGTTTCCACACAATACTTGTATCGTGGTAGTAGTTTGTGCAGAGTATTACTATTGTTTAGTGGGTTTTAGTCTTATCCAATCAATTTCGGTTGACTTATATAATGCTATTTGACAAGTTTTTAATGCTTCTGTTGATGGGTTTACAAATGAAGAGAATTCGCAAGGATTATTTATATTATCTTTGTAAATAGGCATATTTAGTCGGCAATATAAGATCTGCTTATCTTTAATGCAATCATTTACAAATTTTTCGTTGGTAAGGAAAAAATTTTAAAGATTATTGCTCACGATTAGGTCACAATGTTGGGACTCAATGCTGACATAGCCTTTTAAATCTTAGTGTAAATTTCTTGGAACTGGAATCGAGTGTATGGCATAATTACTGAATTGTTTTTTACCTGTTAACGGGAGACTAAGTTTAACTGCTAATCTACCTTCTATTGTTACTGCGTTTGTTGTGGACAGTGCGTGCAGGCATTCAAGTGTTACGGTTGAATCGTCCCATGGTATCGTATGCTCTTTTTTGTATGAATTAATTTTGTAACAAATTTTTTATAGTTGTTCATGTTGTATCATTAGCGGATGTAGGTGTCCTTGTGATTGCTTTCCACCGTACTGTTAAGCGTTTTGTAAGAATTCAGTATGAAAAATAGGAATTTTTCAAAAGAGTTAGTCCATTCTTATACTTCTATTTTATACTCAATTTTTCTGTTATCGTTACCTAATCGGCATGCTTATTCGGTTAATTTTTCCAAATTTTTTGTAACTTTTTCATTACGTCGTCCATTTTTCTCTAATTCTAAATAAATTTTTTCGGAATTCGAGCGTACGATATGAGTCCGTCTTGCTTCTAAATATGATATTGTTTGTGTAGAGTTCTAAGGATTATTATATCCATATTTGTTTTATCTTGATCATCCGCATCCATAGACCCAAATAATTTTTTTGAAATCCACCCCACGAACTCTAGTGGTGCTCGTCTCATTATCATGTGGCTAGTGATAACTTTTACTATATTATTAGAGTTTGTTTCTTTACTATGTATTTGTATTTCAGGAGCAGAAAATAATTTTAAATCTTGGTATGTTAATTTTGTCCAAAAATTATATTATTTAACGTGTATCTTGGTATTAAATTTTTGCATTCTTGATTTTCAAGTACTCTAGTACACTGTTCAAATACAGTATCTAGCTGTTCATGGTATAGTTCAGTTTGGTCTTCAATGCTACGAAAATCTAACGTAATAGTAACGTGCCATTTGGTACGAATTAGTCTGACTTCATTAGTGTATTTATAATATATACCTGGATTATTTACTGAAAGCATGTTGTCGTAAGGTTTTGTAGGTATCTCTTCTTTCATTTTTATTATACCAAGCCTTAGTGCTAGCAGAAGCTGAAAGGCAATGTTTTTAGTCAACATATTGATCGGATCAATCTGCAACAAAAATTAAACAAAACTTTGTTATTTTTTTTATTTTCATAGGTAGCAACGTTTTACTTTGTCAATGTGTTCGTTCATTAGTCTTTTATTTCCTGATTTTAATATAACATTATTATTACTATGTATTTCTTTAATTTTTAAAATTTCGTTATGAAATCTATATAATTTTCCTTTTCGGAGTTCTTTAAGTACATAGACTGTCATTCCAACTTCCAAGTTCTGTGGCTTTGACTTATTATCATAACGTGTTTTGATATTTTGTTTTGATATTTCAAGTCTGTCACGAGCTATTTCATGTATTGTATGTAAACAGCTGGCAAGGTCTTTAGCATATGAGCTGTAAATTTGTTATTTGAATTCGTCTGGAAGTGGATTGGGGGAACGTGCCTGTCTACCAAAGACAAGCTCAAAAGGTGTAAAACCTGTTGCTGAATAAACTAAAGTATTATACTCATGCATCGCAAAAGAAACCATTTTATCCCAATCATTTCTGTTTGTAGCGTTAGCGTAGCGTAGCGTGTAGCGTTAGCTTTCAAAAAATCGTTCAACATAGCGTGACTTCTCTCTAATAAACCATTTGATTGTGAGTGAAATGCGCTAGTGAGAGCTTGACAGAATACATACATTTTTGATACTTCTGTAAATACTTCGTTAATAAAACTTTTTGATCTGCCACTGAGAATAATTGAAGGAATGTCAAAAGTTGAAATAAAATATCTTGATAACACATCGGCAATAGTTATTGCTTGTATATTGGGAACAGGAACTGCACTAAAAAAATTTGTAAGTAAGCATTGCATTGTTAAAATGTGCTTATTTCCAGATATACTTTGTGGGAAATGGCTTACTGTATCTTTTGCGACCTTGTAAAATACTTCTGATGATATATCTGAAATAACCATAGGTTCTCTAGTTTTTGGGTGAACTAGTTTTTGTTCCTGGCAAATTTTACTTTTTGTATGTATTCAGCAATGTCGTTGCGCATTCCTTCCCGATAATATTTTTTTCTCATCCATCTATAAATTCTTACTACTCTTCTATGACCTCTAAATAAACTAGTATGACATTCAACTAATTTTTTCTTTCTATCTTCTTGGGTAGGATAAGAACATGTGCCAAAACAAATTTTTATTGTAAGAGAAAGGTAACGTAACTCTTCGTATAAAATTATTAGCATTTCTTTTCTAGGGAGATTATCGGTGAGCTCACGTTTCCTAGAAATATGAGTGGTGGCAGCTTTCTTGACTTATATTGCATCTGCAAGATTTTTAAGGCAGGTTCATAAAATGTTAGGTTTTATTCCATTAGTAAAATTTTTGTTCACGACTAGTGAAAATGTTTAGTGATTTTGGTTTTTCGTAGTAATAATGTCTTCCAATTTCGGTTGAACATCTAATAATTCTTCTTTTGATGTAGCTTCTATATTTAATAGTATATTATTGTTTATTGACTTTAAATCTACAGTTTCAGAAATAAAATGGATGTTAGTATCATTTCTGTGAGTTAAATTTTCACGAGTACTCAAAAATTTTAATTTATTTGTTTCATAAGTCATATTTAAAGGAATTCCAACGGGACTTATATTTCTTGTTACTTTTTCGCTACAAGCTAAGTTACAATTTTGCTGTATGGGTTCTAACGCTGCTGTATGGCTTGTTTGTTGCACAATATTTTGACAAGAAGTTTTCTTGGTATCGTAGTCAGTTTTATTTTTTATATTTTCCGATTGAGAAGGGCTGTAGTCTTTTTCGTTGTTACTGTTTTGTTCTATCGGTGATAAACTTCTCCTGTAAAGTTCATCATTAGAGTTATGTAGTTTTTTTTTGGTAGGACTATTTCTGTGTGATTTGATTGGAAAGTTCGCTCTTATGGGATTTCCGTTTGAAATAAATTCGTTCATTGTTTTACCGACTTATTCATTTACCATAGAAGGAGAGATTAAATTTGAGGTGGCGATGGAAGTAAATTTATTTGTTCTTAATTTAAGTTACTGCCGTCATGACGTTTGGTAGGGAATGTAGGTAAAGATTGTGTTTCTCCAAAAATGCTGTTACTTGATATTTCATTTTTCTTATCGTGACTATCCCATCATACTGAGTTTTGATTTCATTCTTCAATAAATCTTTCTTTGTCACAATCTTTATGAATGTAAGTGTTATTTCTTGAATCAGACAACTGCTCTTAATTGTTATGTGTATTGTTTACTTGGTCTTTTATGAAGCGTCGAAAAGTAGATTGAAATTTTGGTTTTATTGTAATTAAATTTAAAGTTTCCTAGTCAGAAGAAGTAGAGTCTTCATCTTGTTAAAATATTACAGATTCTTGATTAAAGTCATTTTCTCGGGATGTACTAGATTTGATTAGAATATTAGTTCGTCTTGGTAAAAGACCTTAACTTTTTTTGATTAATTATTCAATTTCACTAATTTCCGAACCTTCGTCACTTAAATTTTCCATTATATTTTGAGGGGTCTCTTCTTCAAGTGCATTTATTAAGCTTAGCATAAATGATCGTTCTTGTAATGTCCTAAATAAGTTCCTTCAGGCATTAATAATTTACATTTGTCAGGTTGTAATTTTAATTTTAATTTTAAAAGTTTTTCAAATAATTAAGTAATTTTTGTCATATAATCTTTTAAAGTTCTTGAATATGTCATCAAGAAATATGAATAGCTTAATGCCCTGCAGTCCTGATAAAATTACGTCCATTAGTCGTTGAAATGTTGCACGTGCATTGCATGGTCCAAATGGCATTCCTACTTACTTCTTACTCATCAGTTTAATGTCTATTTGCAGGATCAACTTCTACTTGACAGAATCTACTGGCAAGATCAAAAACGGAAAAATAATTTGAGCCTTTGATTTGCTCTATTATTTCGGTAATGTTTGGTAGTGGATAAGCATCAGGGATGGTTTTTTCGTTTACTTTACGGTAATTTATTTTTCATCTGTATCTTTTTGTTACATCAGGTTCTTATTACTTAGGTACTATCCAGAGGGGACTACTGATTGTACCATCTGCTAATAATTTTTCTATCTGAGTTTAAATTTCTTGGTGTAATGATAAGGGGGAGCGGTATTGTTTCACATGTGCAGGGCAGACGTCTGTCGTAAGTATTTTATTTGCCATAATAAAAGTATGAGAAACCGGGACGCCTTAAATGTAAAATAAGTAAGCGTACTTTTCTACAATTTTTTTTTAAATTTCTTGCGTGGGTACTTCAATTTTTGTCAGCTCATCTCTTGTGTTTATAGCTATTGTATAACAGTGAAATCTACTACCACCTTGCCTGTAAGGCATGATATGTAACGGTGGCATTTCCCGAGAACCATGTGTAGAGCGATTTTTTCTGACGCGAACCCCGTTGAAATTAATTTTTTGGGGGGGAATGGCTTTTAAATGGGAGCCGATTAAAAATACGTTCCAGACTACCCCTAAATGGAGTTGGAAGGCTATAGCGTGCCCGCATGAACTCGTGACGTTGCCACATTGTTATTGGAGCTTAGTCGGTAGGCAGTGAGAACTATATCCATGTGCGCACGCAAGAGTGTCAGCTACTGCTGGTAACTTTAAGGTTGGATGTAAGAAGGTAAATATTGTCTGCTCCTTATGATGTCAGCTGTTTGTCCACGCGCTGACTGTCTTTCTCACTCTCATATTGAACAAAAACATCTTCAAATGTTTATACTTAAGTAATGTTACCTCAAATTAAAGTAAAAGACCGTATCGTTAGGGATTTTTCTACTCAACAAAGTAGTGTTTTTAAAAAACAGTTAACCTCTCGGTCAAAAATGTTATTGTTAGGTATGTCTTGCTTGCGCTCTCGGGTATGAGGTCTGTACACGATTAAAAACGAGTCCATTTATAAATTGCTATAATCAAAGTATATTACAGTTAATATTAATCATAAAAATCATTTATTTATTATCCAAATTAACATACTTCAAAATACAACGTTTAATAATGCTCTCAATACTATCTGATTATTTCAACAAAGATTGTAAAACATCTATTCAAAAAAATCATAAACTTAACAGTGTATTAAATATTAATTTAAAAATTTCACGGTAATAAAATGTTTGGTTAATGTACATCTATATTCAGTTAAAACTTAACCATCAATATAAACTGACACAATGAGAAAAAAAAATAGCTTACAACATACAGAAAATAAACTTAATCGAACTAAGTCCCCGCAAAGTGCCCAGGAAGTATCCGGGAAGTACGCAGAAAGTGCCCAGGAAGTTCCCAGGAAGTACCCGACAAGTGCCCGAGAAGTATCCACCAAGTGTCTGGGATGTATCCTTCAAGTACCCGGCAAGTGCCCAGGAAGTACCCACTGAGTGCCCGGGAAGTGCTCGCCAAGTACCTGCCAAGTTCCCGGGAAGTACCGGGGAAGTACCCGAGAAGTGCCCACCTAGTGCCCGGGAAGTACATGCCAAGTACCTGGCAAGTGTCCAAAAAGTACCCACCAAGTGCCCGGAAAGTACCCGAGAAGTGCCCAGGAAGTAGCCACTGAGTGCCCGGAAAATCCCCACCAAGTGCCTGGGAAGTACACACGAAGTACCCGAGAGATACCTGGGAAGTGCCCGGCAAGTACCCGGCAAGTACCCGATAAGTGCCCGAGAAGTACCCGTCAAGTGCTTGGGAAGTATCCACCAAGTACCCTAGAAGTACCCGAGAAGTGCCGGAGAAGTACCCGCCAAGTATCTTCCAAGTGCCTGGGAGGTACCTGGGAAGTACCCACCAAGTACCCAGGAAGTGCCCGTGAAGTACCCACCAAGGGCCCGGGATGTTTTCGCCAAGTACCCGGCAAGTGCCTGGGAAGTACCCACTACTTGCCCGGGAAGTGCTCGCCAAGTACCTGCCAAGTGCCCGGGAAGTACTTACCAAGTACCTGGGAAGTGCCCCGGAATTCCAGGCCAAGTACAATACTGTCGGGTACTTTCTGGATACTTGCCGGGCACCTCCTGGGCACTTGGCGGGGACTTCCCAGGCACTTCACGGGGACTTTTCGGGCACTTCCCGGGTACTTGGTGGGTACTTCCTGGGCACTTGGTGGGTACCTCACGGGTACCTCCCGGGCACTTGGCGGGTACTTTCCAGGTACTTGGCAGGTACTTCTCGGGCACTTGGTGAGTACTTCGCGGGCACTTGGTGGGCACTTCCCGAGTACTTGGCAGGTACTCCCCGGGCACTCGGTTTGTACTTTCCGGGCATTTGGCGGGGACTTAGTTCGATTAAATTTATTTCCTGAATGTTGTTAAATATTTTTTATTCTCACTGTGTCATTTTATATTGATGGTGAAGTCCTAACTGAATAAAGATGTACATTAATCAAACATTTTATTACCGTGACATTTTTTAATTAAAATGCAATACACTGTAAAGTTTATGATTTTTTTTAATAGATGTTCTATAATTTTTGTTGAAATAATGAGATAGTATTTAGAGCATTTTTAAACGTTTTATTTTAAAGTATGTAAATTTGGATAATAAATAAATGATTTTTATGAGTAATATCAACTGTTACATACTTCGATTATTGCAATTTGTAAATGGACACGTTCTAAATCGTGTACAGACCTCATACCCGAGAGCGCAAGCAAGACATACCTAACAATAACATTTTTGACCGAGAGGTTAACAGTTTTTTAAAAACACTATTTTGTTGAGTGGAAAAATCCCTAACGATACGGTCTTTTACTTTAATTTGAGGTAACATTACTTAAGTATAAGCATTTGAAGATGTTTTTGTTTAACATGAGAGTGAGAAGGACAGTTAGCGCATGGACAAACAGCTGACATCATAAGGAGCAGACAATATTTACCTTCTTACATCCAACCTCCAAGTTACCAGCAGTAGCTGACGCTCTTGCGTGCGCACATTTATATAGTTCTCACTGCTTACCGACTAGGCTCCAATAACAATGTGGCAACGTTGCGAGTTCATGCGGGCGCGCTATAGCCTTGTTACTCCATTTAGGGGTAGTTTGGAACGTATTTTTAATCGGCTCCCATTTAAAAGCTATTCGCCCCAAAAAAATTAATTTTAACGGGGTTTGCGTCAGAAAAAGCCGCTCTACACGCGGTTCTCGGGAAATGCCACCGTTACATATCATGCTGTATGTACTTCGGGTACGGTAGTAATTCTACCAAGATACGCATGACTGGTGATCTTGTTTCTAGTTGGTAATTTAATAGATACTCTTGTTTCGGCTCGTAAGTTATAACTTTGGTTTTTTTATTTACTTTTAATCACTAAAAATTATAATCAATAGTATCGCGAGGAAGTGTGGGTATTTTATCTTTATTGCGAAATAGAAAAATAAATTTTCTACAAGTTGATTCGAAATTTTATTTAGTTTTTAATCTTAAGGGTTTTTCTTGCTTTTTAATCAATTTTATAGAGTTAATATTATTTTCTTAGTATAAAAAAGGTATAGGTTTAAATGGTCTGCTTTTAACTATTAATGCTTTTAATTCGTGATTGATTTTAGCGTTATTTTGCGGAAAGAATGGATCTCCTAAAATACATACATCTTTTATTGACGATTCAGACTTATAACGTGAAATTCATGATCTGTTTCAAAAAAAATTATCGTTACGTTACCCAGAGTGTATATTCGCTGTAGGGCTATTGCTCCTAATTCAATTGTATTATCACAATTAATTTCTGTGCCGTTCTTTAATGCATTATAACTGATGACATTTACTTCAGCACCTGAATCTAATATGAAAATTTCCGAACCTTTCCGAAATGTTTCGCAACGTAATTTAACTGCTGGTGAACTTCCTATTGTTTTTGCTCAAAAGGCTCTGTAGATTTTATTGTCATTATTAATTTTGGACGCGTTATCGGATTTAATCTCGCAGTTGCGTCCAACTGGTGAGTCTCGATCTTATTTTTTGGAGAGTTAGGGCGAGAGTCTCGGTATAGTTCTTGATTATAATTTTAGTATTGTTTTTGGTTGAAGTATTGAAATGGAGCTTGTTAATGGTGAGCATAGCCTTGAGTATGAGGATAGAGATAATACATTCGTGGGTAGTAAGCTGGATAAAAGGGTGATGGTTGAAAATATTAAAATTCTTGGAAATTTGGAGGGTAATAATAGTGATAAGGTTTATTATTTCAGGGTTGTAGTGGCGTACGGCCTGGTGGTGGAAAACTTGATCGTCGTTGAGGTGCGTAGTTAAGTGTGGATGTACAATTTTTCGACCATACTAATCAAATGTTAATTGAGTAATCTTAACATCATTTTTATGGTAGGTATCCGGGAAAAAATTTCTATTGTAGGTCAATGGGTCAATAAAACTGACGAACTATCTTTGGTGGTTGAACTGAGTAGATAGAGAAACAGAAATTCCGGTAACGTTCGATACTGAAGATTCAGGAGTTGTAGAAGTAGAGGTCATGGGTACGGCCTTGTAAACGTACTTGGCCTGACTGTATACTGGTGAACAAGTGCGTTCAGTAAGTAAAGCAGCTTTTTAAGCTTCATGGATGTCTTTGGGCTTCGAAAGTGCTATACTTAGTTTTCACGAGTCCAGTAAACCATTAATAATTGTTTGTAGTGCTAATTTTTTAAGTTGTTATTTTTGTGTTGTCTTGAGTTTCTTAAAATTTTATTCGGTCAAAAGGGCTGTTAAGGTTGTTTCTGTAAAAAAAATTATTCTAGGATAAAAATTTTGAACTATTTTATTTTAATTCATTGTAGTATTTAAAAGTTTTGCCATGTATTCATGACATGATTTGTTTAATGAAAATTCTTGTTTTCGATGTTTTTTTTAACTGATTAATTGATGCAAAATTAGAACCTATTAAACTCTCTCGAGCTTTGCCTTTGAGTCTACAAATAACTGTGCTAAGGTACATAGGTTTTTGAGCAGCTGTTATTAGAGTTCGTCCATTTTCTACATCTTGTAAAAAGTCTTTTAAGAGAGTCGAGTATCCGTCATACAAAGATATGTGTTTAGATGTTTGATTTATGCACATCAATGAATTAGTCGTACTTAATCCTTGTGAAACATTTAAAAACTGTTGTATAAGACAGTCATTCACTAATGGGTTTTCTCCACTATTTTCTAATTTTTTTTTTTTTCAACAAAACTAAGATTTAAATAAGACACAAGGAATGCCAATTGGTTATGACCAGACTTGTTTAGAGTTTGGTATTAATTGTTTTATTTAAGTGCCATTCGTGGGGTTCTTAGAATTCAGCTCGTGAGTTTTATTTGTTTTTTTTTCGTATTAAATAATAAGTTTTATTTAAATACTATGGGTAATTAATGTACTTTTTTATTAAAGCAATGTTGTAGCAATTTGTTCTTTTACATACAATTTAATCGGGTTGCTTTAACAAGGTTCAGCGTAAATTTTACTACTAATATTTTACCTATATCTATCACTGATTATTGTTATTGCTGCTTCGGCGTTTCCTAATGCTTCATGCTGTAACCGTCAGTGTTTCCTTAAACTACACGAACAAATTCGTGGCCAGCAGGATGTTGCGATTTCTGCTTTCTCTGCTATCGCGGGAACCACTTTCGCTTCGGTGAGCCTCCTTCGCTGTACCTTGCTCCTTAGCGTAGTCCAGTACTATGGATGTTCTGGATACGCACTCGAGTTGCCTTAGCCAACACATTATGCCTTACGTGTGTAAGGTACTCACGAGTCGTGAGAGTTAATAGTTGACCAAAACTTTAAAGGACAGGTGACAGACGTAAAGGGAGCCATTTTCCTCTTAATGGTACGTTTTATTGCATCATAGCGAGTAAAAGAGGCCTTTGGTTGAATTTGGTCAACCAATGAGCAATGTTCTTGAAGACTGCATTGACAGTTACACGATGATGTTACGTATTATGATCTTACATACATAGAAGAACGCCAAATACAAATTCAATTGTGACAGTAAGTTTACAAATTTTGAAATTAATTTTTCTGAGGATTTTTCAATCAATTTCGAATATAATGAAGTTATATGTGTTTTAAACATTTTTATTTAGTATACATTATTAGAAGTAAACAATTAATGAGCAAGTAACTACACATTTATACTGACATGCATTTTTACAATGAGGCTGGCCATATTCTGTGTCAGCATATTATGAAACATTCATCTTCAAGCTAATACACACACGTGCACACATAAATGACGTACGAGCCCCTCTTGTCATATGAGCTTGCTTCATATTTACAATACGTTTTATCTGAGTTTTGACGAACGAATGGTTTTTAGTTATAATTTAATTCGTATCAACTCGAGATGTAACAATATTTCAAAATTTTCGGGCGACTATCGGAGTGCACTGCAACAACCAGCGCGAAAATCTTAGGCCATTACCTGCATCCGCTAGCGAGTAAGAAAGGAGAAGGGTCAATAACTATTTTTAAAAAGACCATCAAAAAAAAGATAACTGGTGTTAAATTGGTGCTCATTGCCTTAGCCCTTGCTTCAAAGTAAGTAATAGTTCTTTTTACCCTTCCAATTACATATATATTTGTTGTCCCTCAGGATTATTTTAAAAAGAAAAGGACGTGCAAAGAAATGTAAAAACAAGCAAACGTAATACGACTTGCTTTGCTTGTTCTAGTAGCCAACAAAATAAAGATTCAACATAGAAAGTAAAATAGGATTCTTTTTTTTTCTTCCCTCTGTTTTCTGTTGTCAATAGATAAACGGTCAGAATTTTTTCAGATAATACAGGGTAACATATGGGATAACCCTTAGTGTTAAACTTTGCAGTTTTCCCCTAACCCTAGGCAGCAAGCAGATGTGCCGTTGGCTTCAGGCGCGAGTTCTAATATATAAGGCTACACAAACAACGCAGTAAACGTATATAATACACTTCCTATTACATTTAGAAAAAGTTTTTTCCTAATATACATTCAAACAAATAATTAAGATGGTAAAATGAAAAATTTTTACTGAATACGAAAGATATTTTATAGGGCTTTTAAAAAGCAATTTTCAAGGCATAGTGGCTAACTTATTCCTCACGTGATTGTTATTGTTGAACCTTGGTTATGAGCTTGGGTTGGTTATCTCTTAAAGATTCGGTAACATGGTAAGAGTAGAAACGCTTTTAGCAGGGCTTAAGACTGTCATGCAACGGGAAAACGAACGAATCATAGAATATTTTGGGCGAGTTCAGTGGTTGCACAATGAGATCATGATGTCACATAAGGTGAATCCGTACTTGACGCAGGTTGAGAAAAAAGCATCAAAAAGGAAGTCAGACGGCGCAGCAGTGTGACAGTTTTCTGACGGCTCAAAGGCTCTGGATAACTAAAACGTCACAGGGTTCCAGCCAAAGACGTTGGAGGAGAGTATCGAAGCAGCCATCGATGTTGATAACAAATTAAGTCTCCGCTGGTCAATGATCAAACAAAAGAAGAGGTTAAGAGCAAATAACGCCAAGATATGGTGTGATGCCATGGTGGGCCTTATCAGCAGTGATGCGTCTGTCGGGTAGTCAGATACGAACGTGTAGAATGGTGTGGATGATATAAAATATTGCTCGTATTACCCAGAGCATGGCACACATTCTACTAGTGGGTGTTAAAAATTGTGGCAGGTTGCAAGAAATGAAATAATAAGAAATCCTAACGTTCACAAGGAACCAAAAAAAAAAAGGAGGGTGGTTCGATAGAAAACTGGTAAATAATAGTTATTACCGTTGGTATAAAAATGATAGACAAAATTTGATAGACAACAAGGAAATAATGGTAAAATTTCTTATAATTCAGGCAATTACTACGAGACCAGAAAACATAATAGCAACAATAGTATTATTATTATGATAAAAATAATCATTATAACAAAAGGGACTGTTACAATTATAATAGATGTGACCGTTTGAGATAGGAAACACACCACCTACAGTAATTCTAAGATGCCCTTATATAAACGACAGTGCCACATTTTTTGCTGACATGGGCGCAGAAATTTCACTAATGAAGGAGAAATGTCTCGATTTTTGATGAGTGGTAAGTGGTAGGGAAAAATTAAAGATAAAAGGCGTAACGCATGGAGCTTGCCAAGCTTTGGGATCTACAAAATTACCCGTAGAGGATTTTGTGTGTACCCTACATGTGGTCCCCCATGACTTTCCTATAGAAGCGAAAGGCTTTATTGGATGGGACATTTTGAAGTTGTATAACGGCCAGATAAATGCCGAAAAAATATACTCTAATTAAATAGAATTGAAATTTCACTACAAGAATCAGAAAGTTTTAAAATTGTGCAAAGAACTAGGCAAGTCATTTATGCGTATACAAAAGAGTCGCACAGAAGAACTAAAGTGGGCTGGGTCCCGCTAAAGAAATTTGGAGAAGGTATTATGTTTGGTTACTTTCTCGCAACGAACAACAACGGTACGGTGTATGCCGAATTTTTAAACACGTCAAATGAAACGATAAATGTACCAGTCCCAGTAGTGGACTTGTTGGAGTGCAAGACTACAAAGAAATCTGACTCATCTGACATCAATGCACTGAGAGATACTTTCCATTTACGTGCACAGTGTACGTTTGGCGTTCAGCCGCGTGGTGGCGTGTCGACACCCATGTAGCTGAGTGAATACCGAGCGCTCACTCAGCTTTCAGAGGAACAAATTTCGTTCACTCACACATCTGAGTGAACGCACTCGACGGGCCGTATGAGTGTCTAACCGTCACTGAGAATATCATACGTATATATGTACGCACACGCGATAGACATTGCTGATTTCAAAGAACAGTATTTCTTCAAGAAAGTGTTGTTACTGGAGCAGGAAAAGTTTACTAATTAGTGTAAGATAAGTATTTTTTACGTGCTTTTGATTCACTTAAAGACAAAACTAACAGTACCTCTATAATTAAGAGTGAGTATACTTGTTGTTTGTCTTTTTTTTCATGTGCCGTTATAAGTGATAAGTTAAATGATATTTTTTCAGTTCAATGCTATTGTGTCATGTGCAATCTTGAATAAATGGCAAGTGCAACATAAGATGGCAGATGTATTTAAAAAATATTAAAAGTTATTGAACGATTTATTGATGAAATAAAGTTTTGTAAAAAAAAATTCCGTCTTACACTTATTACTTAAATTTAATTTCTTGTACAAGTAACGATAGCAATGCTGTCACCCTTCAAACTAAAATGATGAACATCATGTATATCCATGCACATATAAATACGTATGTATACATATGATATTCTCAGTGTCGGTTAGACACTCGTACGGCCCGTCGAGTGCGTTCACTCAGATTTGTGAGTGAACGAAATTTGTTCCTCTGAAAGCTGAGTGAGCGCTCGGTATTCACTCAGCTAGTTGGGTGTCGACACGCCACCACGCGGCTGAACGCCAAACGTACACTGTGCACGTAAATGGAAAGTATCTCTCAGTGTGGGGATGACGTAGGAGCATTAGAGAGAGCCTTTATACAAATGTTTTAAGCATTAAATAATCGCGGAGAAAACAATTAGCTAGGCAATAAAATAAAAAACGATGCTAGCTGCACATGTGCAAAGAAAAATATGGTAAGAAACGATGGTTGTGACAAGGATGTCCCTGGCAACAAAAATACTCAAATACAGGAGAAAAACATTAAAATAGTCGGTTTAAGTAAAAGGAAAGCTCAAGTCAACAAAATAATGGACTTAGTCGATGTATCGGGCTGCAATGAAAAAGAGAAAAAATATGTGTGAGGGCTTATATAATTAAGCCCGTATGTTTTTGGGTTTAAATAGACCAGGCTTAAACAGTGATGAACCGGGAAAAATTATTCGCACCCAATTTTTTTGTGTTTTCTTGTTTAAAATATAGTAATGTACCTGAAAGCTTATCTTGCCACGCACGAATGTGGTCAGGTATTGTTTAAACAACTTTTTTGTGAACAATTTCGTCAAATTTGTTTTTTCGACCTAAAAAAAGTATTCTCAGATTCTTTGGCACATTAAGAACCAAAAATTAATTGAAATGTATATACCTTAACCCCACAGGTAACGAGTAAAAAATTTCCAAAATTTCAAAAAATACATTTTCTCCGATTTTTAGAGCTCCACGAAAGTATTCAATGTAAATATTTTCATATGTTACAATACACGATTGTAAACTGTGCCTTCCTCTACAATTTCCAAAAAGGAAAATATCGGAAAGTTGAGTGGCAAGATTATTTCTTGCAATAAACGTTCATATGCGAGTGTATAACTATATATATGTTTTGTGGCTCAGCGTGTAGTGAACATATATAGGTATACACTAACATATGAGCGCACATTGAAACGCCCTGAACGTTTATTGCAAAAAACAATGTTGCCACTAAGCTTTTCGATATTTTCTTTTTTAGAGATCTCAGAGGAAGACTTACAATTTACGATTGTGTGTTGTACATATGAAAATGAGTTTATTTAACACTGTCACGGAGCTCTGAAATTCGGGGAAAATACATTTTTTGAAACTTTGGAAATTTCTTACTCGTTAACTGTGGGGCTTAGATGTATACGAAACTATTGTTTTTCGTTCTAAATGTGCCAAAGAATCTGAGAATTTTTTTTTCAGGTCGAAAAAACAGCTTTGACGACATCGTTTACAAAAAAATTGTTTAAACAATACCTGACCACATTCTTGGGTGGCAAGATAAACTTTCAGGTATATTACTATATTTTGAACAAGATAGCACAAAAAAGTTGGGTGTAAATAATTTTTTCCGGTTCATAATTGTTTGATCCCGGTCTAAAAGGGGAACAAATGAAAGTGACAAGTCTTCTGAAAGGTAGGATAAACATGACTACAGATAAGTAGATAGTAACGAAGTGGTAGAGATATCCACCAGATGTGAGAGAGGAAATAGGAGTTGATATTAAGAAGTTACTCTAAACAAGGCATAATAGAGCCCTCAGAATTACGATACAGCTCATACATGTGGATCGTATCAAAGATGCTCTGGGCGGCGAAAAACGCTGTGTAACGAAAAACGGGTGGTAACTGATTTCAGGTCACTCAATGAGATAACAGTAGGTATTTGTCACCCACTCCCTTTCCGGAGTGATATACGAAAACGTCTGGTAACAGCGCGTTGTATACAGTGGTGGACTTGAAACAGGGATTTTTTCAGTTAAAAATACATAAGTATGATGCTTATAAAACAACGTTTTTGGGATCAGATGGGCACTACTAGTAAGAAAAAATGTCTATAGGTTGCACAGACTCTCTAAATACGCTTTAACGAGCAGTAACACTGGCACTGGTAGGGCTACAAGGCCATGAGGTAGAGGTATATCTAGACGATATGATGGTACTTGCGTCGAATCTCAAAGAGCACCGCAAACGCTTCATAAATTTTTTAGAGAGATTGTCAAGAGCGAACCTTACCATGGAGCTAAAGAAGTGCCAATTTTTGAAGCGTGAAGTTTTACAAAAGTGTTAGACCATATAGTAGCAAATGGTGAAATAAAAAAGGATCCAAAGAAAATTGAAGCTGCAAGAAAATATGCAAGACCTACAAATACAAAGAAAATTAAACGATTTCTTAGAGTCATCAGGTATTACAGGAAATTTATCAAAGAATATGTAAAAATTGCTTGACCTTTATCTGAACTTCTAAAGAAAAGTTCATAGTTTAAATGGCAATAGCAGCATGAAGAGGCATGAAAAACTCTCGTAGAAGCACTTTGCAGTGAACCTGTACCTAAAGCACCTGACCTTGCAAGACCATTTGTGGTAAGAACGGATACATCAGACTATGCTATTAGAGCAAAATTGAGTCAGGTTGAAGTAGAGAAAGACAACCCGTGCAAGTATGCCTCTAGATGCTCAAGGGGCAGTGGACTTTGATACCCTACACATAATAAAGAGTTGCTCACAACAGTTTACGCAAAAAAATAGTTTCGACCCTATCTATTTAGCCAAAAAGTCACGGTGGTTAAGAACCAATACCTACAATAAGATAGCAAGGGACTATGATTGGAGGAACAAGATGGGTGATATAAGCCAATTTAAACTTGTATGCAGGTCATGTCAGACTAAGAAACTAGTGCGTGTAAAAACAAATCAAGCTATGCTCGTTTCAGACACGCCCAGCAGACCGTTTAGAAATATCTTGATTGACTATTATGGACCAGTTAATAAGCCGTCAATAAACGGCTGCACATATATCCTATTAATACGAGATTTGTTAACTAAGTTTATTGTTATAATACTGGTACAAAGAGCAACGGCTAAAGAAACAGTCAAAACCTTAACGAATAAGTTTTAAGCGTGCCTTGGGAGTGCCAGAAAAACTATTATTGGACCGAGGGACGCATTTTATAAACGAAACAATGGATGAGCTCACACGATTTTTCAAAATTAAAAAATTTCAGAGCACGATATTTCGTTCTCAAAGCAATGGGGCAATTAAACGTATGCACCACGTTCTTACCAAATACTTGAAAGCTTATGTTAGTAAGACCGAAAAATAGAATGAATTACTGTTGTTATGTATGCTCACTTACAATACGTCAGAGCACCAGGGCACAGGCTACTCACCTTACGAGCGTGTATTTGGCCAGCAAACAAAACTCCCGTCAAGCCTTAGGCAGCCAGAGGTGGGCCAAACATATACAAAGTTACTGCAGCAAATAACGGGGACACTCGTGTAATCACGAACATTGGCAGCAATGACCCAAACACAAAACAAATACCGATCAAAATACTACCATGATAGGTTGCTGAACAAAAATTTTTTTATGAGAGTTGAAATGGTGTATGTACTAAAGGAGCCGTCTAAAAGGAAAGTTGATAAGCAGTACAGTAGACCGTACGAGATAGTTGGCATCGATGACAGAAACAATCATGTGAAATTACAGAAATACGAATTTCACGTGTGGATAAAATAAAAAGAGCTTGTGTACTGAAACATTATGTCTAAGGATGTTTGTAAAAACACCTCTTTGACTTATTTGTGGTAATTAGTATACATTACAACACAAACAAAATGATACAAATACTAATTAAACAATTATACCTAAGTTGAAAAACAAAAGAACGCCATCGAGGATGATGGCATCGCGGACGTGTCATGTACAGTATTAAACATATTGCGTGGGATGGGCCTCAGCTATAAGAACAAGGAAAGAGGACAGGTGGGGAGAAAAAAGCATAAAGAGGCTAGCAGCAGTGGCTGCAGGGCTCTAGCTCTAGATTGCCGTGACTATAAAGAGTTACTCGGGACTGCCAAGCGCCTTATCTCAAGGGATAGTAATGAAGTGATTGACTAAGTTTAACTACTGTTTTGTTATTAGGCCCTGGAGCCTCTAGAATCTCACGTAACAGACTCTTCTTTTTAGGTGTATTTCTGCATGAATACTAATTTTTTCTTTCTTATTCTAATAAAAATGAGAAACTAACTATCCATGCAGAAATAGCCAATGGTATACAACAAAATATTCAACATTTTACTTGATATAAATAAGGCTCAGAATAAACTTGGCTTCTGTAAAAAAATTATTTAAAAGATAATACCAATGTTAATACATATTGTTAAGTTTATAAAATTGATGGTACACTGCAAGCCATTTTAATAGTTTTGTTACCTTTCGACATTATGCACATGAGTAAAGATATGCAATTACTTGAATACTTTGTAATGATAAATCACAATGCTCAATGTCTTACCTTGTAAGCCTTAAGACTCTTAAACTTTTATTTGCAAGAAACACAGTTGGCATGTTTCGTTTCGTATCCCAATGGGCGTTACAAAATTTTAAGTAGAGGTTGACGAAAGTAAGTATCCTCTCAAGTATATAACAAATAAAAGACAATATTATGGTTAAGTATTCAGAAATCAAGTAATTAAACAAATTAAACTTTAAAAACTCTTTATAACTTTTTTTTTTGGATCACTGATAAACAACGGTACATGTACATTATGTGTGATTAATCGATGTTAGTCCTACTGTCGTAGAAATATACTCCTTTTTACCTTGCAGAAACAGCCATTAGAAGTGTCTTAGCCAATTACTGACTGAAGTCTTCAGCTAATGGTAAATGTTAGTTCTTTCAAATATTTTTAAGAAATTTACTAACCATGTGGTAATTCACTGAAGATGGTTGCACTTATGGAATAAAGTACAAAATTACAAATTTTAGTCATTTTAGTCCTCGTTCCAATAGTACTAATTTAGGAAATATTGAGAAATACCGTTTATACAATACTTCTTTAAACTCAATGCTGAACGGTTCCAGTTCCTTACTTATACGAAGAACAGACAGAGTTTAAGCCGCCGTATACATATGCAAGCCCACATTTTAAACGTACAAATGTAGTAACATATTTGAACGAAAATTGTAAGTACAGAGATAAATAATACTTTACAAAATAGCAATCGCATTGACTTAACCATAATACTAAAATTGCCTAAATTTTTATTTACTAATTTTGATCATATCGTATGCAATTTTATGCAGTGTATATGACAGCAAATGTATTTGTGTTAAGCAGTATTGCAGTGCAACTATAAGACTAAAAGTAGTATACCAGTACCCTTACGAATAATGGACGATACAACGATGACAAATCTCTTGCCATGGCCGTAGAAATAGCCTAAGTATTTTTTAGAATACTTAAAATTGCAAAAAAAAAAAAATCTCAATTCAATAATTCGCCAAATTTCATTAAATTCATTCATAAATATTTCAAATATAACAAAGGTATTTCAAACAGCCAGCTGAATACTTATAAATATGACTTGCTAAATGAATACTAGCTACTTGCTTGTTGATCGGCCACTTTTCCAGGGATGAGGACGAGCCAGCAGGGCTCAGTCCTATTGAAACTCTGAATTAGAAGAATAATAGGGAGTGGAACCTGTGGTGAGTTACTTAGTGTACGTAGGTTTGAGTAAAGTTTTCCTAGAAAAAAAGGCACAGTGTCAGGTTTAGGCTAAATGTTAAATTTTGAGAAGATGGAATAAGCGAGCTGGAATTGTTTGTGAGTAGGCGACCAATTGATCATGCATTGGTACTCATTCATTGGTGCCACTGCTAGGTAAGAGGTGCTGTATAGTATTTGTTACTGACTGTGAGTGAACGTCATTAGACGTGACTCGCCTCTCCCCTAAGTTCTTACACGCCAGGTATCCTTATGCTTGGTGACGTAAGCTTATGTATGACAAAAATGTATGTTTTTACAGAATTGTAATGTAGTTACACTTGCATCAAATCCTGTTTCAACATTTACAATGTGCGCTAATGATAGTCAAGAGTTATCTTATAACAAGACTTGTATGTGATTATAATTTTACAGTGTGTACAAGTGTTTCTTTGTATTGTTTTGATATATTATTATCATTAAAATTTTNCATATAGATTGGTATATCTATCTACAGCACTCGCAGTTGAACGTTAAGTAACAGATTTCAATAGTGGTGAACGCAAGCATATTTTTACACTTAAATCGGCATACAGGTTAGACGTGCAGAAGGTGCTGTCAAATCAAAAGAAAGAGCATCCTGAGGAATCAGTTCCTCTTGTTGACATCGAAGAATTTCCGTTGCTGATCTGTGCTCGATATTTTTCAGTAAAACTTCTTATGTTGAGCCATAAACAGCCACGTAAGGGAAAATGCACTATGAAAAAACTTTGACTTATCCTGTGGCCCAAGCCCTCTCCTTAATCTTCTCTCTTACACGCTGTCTATAGCTCCATATTTTTTTTTCTTGTATGTACGCCACAGGCTTCCTTTTTCTTCCGCTGCTATAATTCCTGTATTTAAATACATATTTTGTAGGTATGTATATGTTTACGCTACGACTAAGACAATGTGCTGGCTCAAGCTAAGGTATAGGTATTTTACTCACGTGCGTGCTCGAACAGTTATAATATGAAATTGCTGACTATTTTGATATTAGAATTATAAAGACCCATTAGCATTAGGCATAATCTAATTTTCTAAGTCTTTGCTATAACAAATTTATAACATTTAAATTGAAGTCTCTCTTCTGCATGTAAAGCCGAGACCCACACCCAGGTTTTTTGTTACTATAGTTATTTTTACTATAATTATTATTGTGAATATAAGAATTATTATTATGACCATGATAAATATAATAATTAAAATAACTACGAAAGTGTTGCAAAAATAAGTTTTGGGCCTTGACTTGCATTCTTAAAAATACATTTATGCTTAGCTTTGAAAGCTTCACTTTCTTAGTGATAATCTAACAATAAGTTGTGAGAATGCTTGCTAAATAAGATATAGACGTTTTTATGATTTCTTTTAAGTAGTAACTTCAGTAGGATTGTAGGGGATAAACGAAAAAAATGTTATTTACGTAACAAGTGCGAAAAACACGATTTCCTGCACGAGTTATGATTGACTCGCACGAGTGGCCAGAGTTGACGGGAACGAGTGCCAGTTGAGCACACGAGTGCGTAGCACGAGTGGGATCGCACGGCACAAGTTACCATTACCAGCTACGAGTGCGAGTCTATCAGACGAGTGTGGGAAATCGTCCCGCACGAGTTGCGTACAAGTTTTTTCGAAATAAGTGTGGGGAAAATAGATGTTTTCTGCACTGATATTAGTGTGAAAACTCGTGCTACGCACACGTGTGCTCAAGTGGCACTCGTTCCCGTCAACTCCGGCCACTTGTGCGAGTCAATTACACGAGTGCGGGACATTGTCCCACACGAGTTGCGTACAAGTTTTTTCGAAATAAGTGTGGGGAAAATAGATGTTTTCCGCACTGATATTAGTGTGAAAACTCGTGCTACGCACACGTGTGCTCAAGTGGCACTCGTTCCCGTCAACTCCGGCCACTTGTGCGAGTCAATTACACGAGTGCGGGACATTGTCCCGCACGAGTTGCGTACAAGCTTTTTCGCAGTAAGTGTGCGGAAAAGAGATGTTTTCCGCACACTATTGCGAAAAAATAATTATTACTGGTATACAATACAAAAGTCAAGTTGAAGTTTGATTCACAGTGAAGGTGAATATTGCTGCGTATGGTTCGATGATGGACAGGATTAGGGCACTTGAGCGGGCATCTTGCAGTAATATGATTTCTCGTACATATCAAGTAATAAATCGTGCAATCGCAGCAATTTTTTCAGGGTTTAATGTCTAGAAGACAAAATTTGCATTGCTTAGGAGTTTCATGTTGTTTAAAGATTTTTTCTCCAAACGGGAATTGCTCCAATAAGTTGCGTACGTGATTTCAATAAAACTGTATGAGGATTTCTGTTGTTTAAGAACTTCGATTCAGAGTTTTCTATGAACTTCCTAACTTCACGATGCTAAAAAGCGTTGTTCAAGTTTCTAAGGGTAACCTTAAAAGCTCGCATTACTGGTTGTTTTATGGTAGCTTCGGAAATAAATTTGAAATTGTTTAGTAATACATTTATCACCATGTATTTGGTGAATCTACGTAAGTATGAGCTGCAAGTGCTGCCTGATGCACTTACGTGCCTCACACCATAGATATATAGAGTTGCTTTAAGTGAGATTTCTCCCACTTCCAGCATTTGTGCGATGGCCAATTAAATGCTTGCATGTGAGATCACGTACGATTGGTTGCGTATAGTTTGGTATGGGACAAGTGATGATGGGTCGCCCCCTCTAGTTACGAAAGTCATTCCGACTATTCGTAACTTTGTAGTGTTGGTATTGATAAATCTTTCAAACAAATCTCCAGCATTTTTAGTTATTATAACGGACCATGGGTTTATGGATGCGGTACAAGATGTATCAGAAAGATTGAGTTTAGGGCTGATGTGCAAATGTTGAAGTTTAAAAGTGGTGTACATGATTTTAGAGAGGAAGAAAGTTTTAGGAATGGACAAATGAGTTACATAAATTATTTATTATTTTAGTGCCCTTAACTTGCAATATATATGTACGTATTTATTTTTAGAGAGTTACAATGGTAATCCATCATTCATTTGTCTAATTCTGTTTTTGGTTTTTTTTTTTTTTCTTATGTCAAACACTTTTTTCTCTTTATTTTCAAATGTCTGGAGGTTTTTTGTATTTTGAATTTTAGTTGTTTTGTTATTTTTATGTATGTGTGATTTTTTTTGCTTATTTTTTTATTTTATGCCTTTTTTGTGTAATAATTTTTTAGTTGTGTTTGTTTGTGTATGTTTTTTTGGTATCACCATTAGTACGTTTTTTTTAATTTTCTTTAAAGAAAAAATTTATTTTTCTTGGTGATTACTTTAATGTAATTCCAGTGAAACGATGGTCATAGCACTAAGCTCTGAAAGTCCTCCGCAGATTTAACAATATTTTTGGTTGGAGAAATCTCACATGCTCTTTATTAGGGTATTTGGAGAGACATAGAGTTAAGATGTTTCCCAACCAACAGTTAACATACCTATTGTAGCACCGCGTACACAATCTCCAGATCAGTAATCCTTTGCCACATTCTTGGCATTTCCCATAACTAGGGCACTTGGTGAGGCTGTTCCTCCTACCAAAGTTTTTTTTTTAGGAGTCTCCCGTAAGTGACTCCCTCAGAACTAGCAGCTGCTGCCTGTCAGCAGTAGAGCTTGTACGTGTCATTTCCCGGATTACCTGATAGTGTGTGAACCTCCTGTTGCAGCAATTAGTTGTTAAGCCATCGTTTCATTGCCTTGTTTAACGCAAGGCTTTGCCAAAAAAATCCAAAATGCTAACATTGTAAACCCTATTGTTGCAGAGACTTCTGGTGTCAGATTTTTTTCAAAGATTTTCTTCACGATCGGTGCTATTTCTGCTTGTATAAAGGATGTTGAAGGCAAGAAA
Organism: Copidosoma floridanum; assembly: GCF_000648655.2. The sequence continues at coordinate 219,882 of NW_019384286.1, read as the reverse complement.
TAAGAAAATATTATTAGTTTAAGAGGTTAAAAAAAAATGAGAAAAGTCCGTTTTGCTAGCGTGTTGGTACCATTTGCAATTTTTTTGTTTAGATGTTAACAAAGAAATGGATGTGGCAAGCTATGCTTTTTCTACTTCAACTGAAATTGCGCAAAAAATGGTTTTGACTTCAGGAAAATTGAAGACCAATGGCTTGGCTGCTGGAAAATTTTATTACATGATGAGGGTATTAGGTGTGCTTTTGGTTAATCCCATTTTTTTAGAATTTTTTTTTTAATTTTAGGTTCTTGGGTAGTCATCATAGCTTAAGGTGTTGACGTTATAGTTATCGAGTCATTAGATTGTCTTTGCGAACGTTTCAATTGTGCACTGCATTTCTTGTATCAGCTTCTATAACTGTGACTCGATCCTATGCTGTAAGCTACTTTTATGGGGGATATATTCGGAACATTGTAAATTGCCTCAGTCCTTTTGGCTGTAGGGTTTGCATTTTTCTCTAGAGGAAAAACGGGGTCTATAAGATCACAGTTAAAATTGGCGTGAATACTATTGATAGGTGTGCAGCTAATGCTGGCTTAGTCTTATTTTATTATTAACTTTCTGGAGGATCTTATAGTTATTACTACATAACATATAATGAGGATTGATGAGGACAGCGTTATGCTTATGAGGAGTATTGTTATGGCTGTAGTAATTTTTGCCGTGATTTTTTAATGAACTATTAGATACATTTCTTGCAGTGGCAAATGCGGACAAGTATAGTTTGAAATTTGTTTAGGTTTGCACATCATAAAAGTGAGAGGTGGGATGATTTTATTAATATTTAGGTATCTATTGGTCATAGATTTAAAGCGTTCTTCTGCGTCTTTTATGGTGCATATGAAATCTGCTTTTATAATGCCAATTCTAACGGATGGTGGGGAATATCTTTTTTTCCACAGAGGGCTGCAATGTTGGGCATATTTTCTGTCGAAAAATCTAATAAAAAAAGTTAAATGTTTTAATATTATGAGACGGCTTTGCTTTGAAAACTTGCGTATAACGTTTGTAGAGATCCATATTTTAAGAGTTACGGAATATTTGTATTTCGCAAGAGCTTGGTCTTATGTCACATGGTAGTGATTGGCATGAGTACACAATAATAAAAAGACATTTATTTAGTTCTTATTAGTTATCAAAATAGCATTCAAGGTTGCCATTAGTTAGTGCTAGGTAATCTGCCGTGGATATTATGCAAACTGCGATAGTACTATTGAGGCTATTAGTTTCTAAAAATACTGGCCATGATATGCTTTTAAATAGCTTGAAATTTATTATTTGTAGGAGCGGAGATATTTATTGTACTATGATTTTACGGTTAATTACATGAAGTTAAAAACGACTGTATCAATAAAAAGGTTTAGTATTTACTGCATCAACTGGGATTGACATTTTTTGTTAAGAAATGGTGTTTATAAAATCACTAACATACTGTATCAGTTTTACTAAAAATATAAACTTATTAAGTTAATAGTTTGTCTTATGACATTTTTTGAGACGATAAAGATGAAGTAGGTTTTAAGTAGCAAGACGTCTGCTTGCGCTTGTGTCTTAATTGGTGTGTTTGCACTTTTTACAAATTTAGTGCGATAGCCTTGAAAGTTTCTTAGTTACTTCTTGGCCACTTTCTCACTTGGGTTCATTTCTTTGTCTATGTTAGAAGTAAATTTTCTGCGTTTAGCGCTGGGTTGTTGTTTGGTGCTCTACATGTGCTTGAGAATTCTAATTTTTTCAGAATCTGTTGCGGCATTTTAAACTTTGTAGAATGTCAATAATCTGTAAAATATAGAGTTGAGGTAACCTAGTTCTCGAACTTCGATTGCAAATTCTTATGTTCTGTAAAGTAAGGTGTCATGATGGATGTTTCTTTCTTGAGGAGTTATGTAAAACTTAGCTATAATATCTGTGAGGTCGTAATGACGTTTACTAAGATGCTTAGTTTTAATGTAAAAAACTATTGACCAAAATTCAGTTATTTTTCTCATATTTTGTATCTTTTCACAAGCGATTCTTGGGTCAAAGTTTAATTGATTTAATTAGGTGAGAATCTGAGCACACGTCATTATCAGGAATGTAGATATGATATAACTAAAAAACATTTCTGATATCTAAAAATAAAGTAAAGATATTTTCAGTGAAAAAAGTTAAGTTGTTTTTGTTTTATTGTGTATTACACAATTATAACTAAGTATTGCTACCATTATAAGTTTTTGTGATATCATAAGTAATTATCGACATGTTTGGCATATTAAGAGGTGCAGAGTATGCAGGTGGGCACATGTATTGACCTACTAGTGCTTTAAGCTCGTTCATGAAATTAGCTATTGTTCGTTTCTTGCGCTCGTGGGGTGTTTATTTAATTCTGGAAAGCTGCATTGTGCGTTTCTGTCAGCTCTAATGTATAACTGTAGCACACAGTCATTTAAATGAAGTAATTTTTTGTTGATTTATGTTTATGTTGTTAATTTTGTTTTATGTTATTTCCAGAAAACTGGTAGATCCTGATAACATGCGTCAGTTTCTCTTACGCGTACTTCTACTTGTACACACTTATATACTTAATATGCACTACCTCTCCAGCCAAATAACTTATATAGCCTGGGCCAGACATAGGTTGATAAACTAAATTATCTTATGAAATGGTGGCAATGTTGAGTGCGTTTCCAAATTACTTTTTTTTTAGATCGCATTGTCTCAACAAAACTTATTTTTTAAGTTCTTTTCTTTGTTTTCAGAAGAGTTCTTTTATAAATATAAGTTTAGAATTCACATATGTTATTCTATCTTTATTGCTAATATCGACGATTTTTTTGCTGGGAAGTTCTGCTTTTTGGAGTCAGTTAATAAAAATATTTTTGGATGCTCTGTTTGAAGTGACAAACAGCATGTGTCTACAGTGCCTGTGACTTTTTATGCGTGGGACACGTGGCATTATTTAAGTTCATACAGTGATTCAAACTTGTTTTTACTTTCGAGTACCCTGTTTAGTTGTTCTGTAAAAAGATTTTTGTAGCGATTACAATCGCATGAGTCAGTTAGAACTACATTCCAAAATGCGTATTCATAAACGCTGTCTATGCAGTGATTGTTTGTAAATGTACATCATGTTTTAAATATTTAATTCTCATTTTATTATTGTTTGAATCCATGGCATTATAACGCTTTTCTGAAGAAACAGTGGCGTAACCCTGTGCAAATACTTTTTCATATTCCTCGTATGCGTCTGTATATAATTCTGCATTTTTTCAGGTGCCATTAGAGCCTACAGAGTCCACTAGTTTTACGGAAAACATCTTCGTGTTGTTTGTAAGAATGTCATGTATAATGTTATCATATAGTATTATAATTCTGTGTAAATGCATCCAATTGCATTCGTCTCAGGTTTTTTTTCTGAGGTATTTCATTTACCTACTTTTTAATACTGAATCATGCAACCACATACCCCAATGTTGTGTTGTTATATTAAACTTGATTTTGTAATAAATAACCTGTGAGGACGCGTTGTCGTTTAATTCGATGAGTGACACGTGTTGTCTAGTTAAGTTTATGACTAGTTTAAAAACGTCGTATTATCCTATATGGGCTAGAGGAAATGTTGTAATATTACCGAAGGATTGTTCACAATTGTATTCAATGATTAATGTAATTTGCTTGAAAAATTTTGGAAAAGACGATTAACCAAAGAATCGTTTTATCCGTAAAAGGAGAAACTTTTAATTAGTTTTTTAATAATCTTATTAATAATATGATTCATGCATCCTCAAGCGTGATCTTTTCCAGCGCATTAAATAAAAACGACATCAACAATACATACAATCGTTGAGCAAGCAAAAAAGTTATACTTTTCGGCAGATATCGAATGTGTGTGTTTGTATGTGCGAGTTTGTGTTATTTATCATTATTACAATTTATTTATTTCCTTGTTTATTAAGAGATAACGAGGAATCAATCAGTATTGTCAGTTTTTGCTGTGCACTATTTTGCTGTGTGCTTTGTTGATCTTAATTCTTGCGCTTCCGTTTTCCCATGTGTCGAGCTGCGAGTAAGGTCCTGAATACTGATCGTTACGTATATGACTTTTGAATCTGTGTAGGAGCCATACGTTTTCTTTTGTTTTAATTTAGTTAGAAAATGATTTTTCTCGTATGTCTTTTTCGTTTTATTTTTTGTCCATTACCATTTTTTTTTGTTTCTTTTTTTGAGCGATTTCATACTGGGTATTCAGTTTAGTGACCAGATCTGTACGAAGCATATGTAGGTAATGAAGTATCTGCTAAAAGAGGCTCACTACTAGGTAGCCATGCTATTGTTCTAGGCGGATCAGTATTATCATATAACGGATTTGTAATAACATGACAGTTATTGTAACTAAGTGAGGTTAATGTAATATGTTGACAAGATCATAGGTGCAATCAGTGTCTCTGCTACTTGTTGTCTTGGCTCCTACATGGTCTACCATGGTATACATGGTATACATGAATATTTGTATATACTTCATGATTGTCTTACTTTTGTTAAACTTTAATAAGACTTTCATTCTATTGTAGTTGTAGATCTCTAATACTGAAAAAGCTGTCAGTAGAAAAGCAAAACATTGATTTGTGTAAAAGATTTTGTAAATATATAGTCATGCTTTTGAATACTTGATTGTAGATTTCAATATCATTTAATTAAAGTCTGCTGATGTAAGTCAGTAAAATATTGAGTGCATCAGCGTTGCAGTTGTCTCTTGTAAAAGGTAGCGGTTTTTTTCAGGTGAGCCTCAAATCGTGACGTCATGGCTCTTCGATCTAATTTGAGCATGTGAGTATTGAATGTTACGTGCAGCGCGCGGACAGAAAATGTATTTGTGTTAAGTAGTGTTGGAGTGCATACTTCAAGTAATTTACCAATAGCTTTACAAATAATAGACAACTGAGCATTGACAGCTCTCTTGCAACGGCCAGTGAAGTAGCCTGGATATTTGGCAGAACAATTTTTACTGTGAGAAGAACAGTTTAATTGAATAATTAGCAAAACTTAATAATATTTAGTCACAAATATTGCATGTATAAAAAAGGTTTTTTAAGCTGGTGAATAATTGCTTATAAATATGACTTGCTAAATTAATAGTGGCTACTTGCTTGCTGGTCAGCCACTTCTCTGAGAAAGACGACGAACCCTCAGAGCGTGGTCTATTTTTAACACTAAATCATAATAATAATCGAGGGTAAGACCTGTGGCTCTTAAAGGAGTATAGGTAAACTAAATTTACATATTCATGAGAGAAAAAGGGACAGCGCAGGCTTAGGCCAGAGGTTGAACTAAGAGTGAATAGAGTTAGTAAGCGGAAGTTACAGGGGGGCTATGAAAGCACGAGTACACAAGCAGACAAACCTACACAAGCCGGGCACTTACTGGTCACTTTATTCATTAATAAAATAAACAAAATATTAACAAAAGTGCCAATTCCCGATTAACCTGGGGTGCTTACTAATGACTTAGTTATTTTATTAAATAATTTGAATTATAACGAAAGCATCAGTCACCACACATTTTGGGGCGCTTATAGGTCCCTTCGTTAATTGATTAGTTTAATGACAATATATTACCAGCGCAAATCACCACACAATTCAAAGTGCTTACTGGTTACATTATTTATTAATAAAATAAAATAATAACACAAGCACCAATGACCAGCCAATCTGAAGCACTTGCTAGTTGTTCAGTGGATTTAATAAATAAATAAATTAATAATGCAAGCAATAATCACCACAGAACTCAGGATGCTTCATAATCACTTTGTTTATAAATAACATAAATTAGATAATAACGCAAGCTCTAACACCACACAACCTAGGGCAATTGCCAATCACCACATAACCTGTGGCACCTTCTGCTCGCTTTAATTATCAGTTGTTGTGTGGTAATTAGCACTAGTGATATTAGTCAATTTATTATATTATCGACCAAAGCAATCATTAAGTGCCCCGAATTATGTGGTGATTGGTGCTTGGGTTACTATTTTATTCATTTCATTAATAAATGAAGCAACCAGTAGGCACTTTAATTTGTATGGTGATGTGCGCTGGTGTTATTATGTAATTTATTCAATCACTTAGCTAAGGAACCAGTAAGCGCCTCAAGTTGTGTGGGGATTGGTGCTTGCGTTATTATTTAAATTATTCAATCAATGAACTAAGTGACTAGTAAAAACTTAAAGTTTATTGGTAATCAGTGCTTGTGTTATTATTTTTCTTTATTAGTAATTAAGTCGCCAGTAAGTGATTTGGGTTCTGTGTTGATTGGCGCTTGAATTATTACTTAAATTATTTAATCAATTAACCAAGCCACTAGTAAGTGCCGTAAGTTGATTGGTGGTTGGCGCTTGTGTTATTATCATATTTTATTAATAAATAAAATGGACAGTACGCGCCCTGGGTTGTGTGGTGATTAGTGCTAGTATTATTACGTTAATTTTATTAAAAAATAAAGCGGCCAGTAAGCACCCTGGGTTGTGTGGTGAATGGCGCTTGTGTTATTATTTTATTTTACTAATAAATAAGTTAGCCAGTAAGAGCCCTGGGTTTTGTGGTGATTGGCACTTGCGTTATTATTTTTATTTGTATTAACAAAGTAAGTGACCAGTAAATCCCCCGGGTAATGTGGTTATTGGCGTATCGGTTATTGTTTAATTTGTTTTATTTATTTACTAAGCGATTAGCAACCAGTCATTCAGTTTAGGTTATTAAGTTACATAGTTTGGGGCTAATTTATCAATTAATTATGTATGAAATTATGTTAAGTTATCTTGATGTTTGCGTCTTGCGCCGTTCAGTCAATTTGAATTTACCGTAAGCTTGGAAGTCTTTTTTTAAAGCTCCTACTTATGGGCGCATGGTCATTGTTGCATCGTTCGTTCGTTCGTACGTTCGTTTGTTCGTTCGTTCGCTTGTTCGTTCATTCGTGCGCTCATGCTTCAATCTCTCTCCTGGTGAGCAGGTGACCGATTAATCATGAGTAAGTATAAATCCATAAGTATGGCTGTTTGGCGAGAGATACCATATAGTATTATTTACTGACTCTGGGTAGACGTTACTAGTTAGAACATAATGTCTCTTAATATTAGGATTGCAAAAAATTTATCTGTTTGTTCTTCATCTAATATCTTATTTTGTACTGTTTCTTTAAAGTGTTAAAGTTTCTTTTACTGTTTTTGACATCATACAAGCGTTTCTGGAAAATTTGTTTGTATTATATAGTCAGTCCACTTCCGCATCAGGCCCATATTTAATCTCATTTTTAATATACATATATTCTGCGACTTTTTTTTCATTGTTTCTGGCTATAAGGCTTCCAAACAAAAAAAATTTTTTGATCTTTTAAAGAAGTATGAAGTTATTGAGTAATTTATTTTGGACAGTCTTTATTCGCAAGTGAACTATTTGAAATATTAAGTGACTACTAACGCTACAGTAGTGGTTGGACTCGTAGCTATACGTTTTTAAAAGTATGCATTTAAATTGAGGTGGTAAAGTGATATAAGTTTTTATTTTCTTAACTGGATTAACTAAATAATTAGTAAAAACTTTTATAATTGAGCTTAAAGAAGCACGTATTTGTCTATATTGTGCATGCTAGTTAAAATAAATCCTCCATGCATAGACTCAGTTTCCACTTATGGCTTTGAATGGACAAAAATCTTGGCAGTTCTCGATTAAAATTTTTAATTTAACTCCTACAATTGGAACAAAAAAATTTGTTTGCGAATTCCTGTATAGTTTGTTTATTTTATATAGACTGCAGTCTTACATTGGTCATGAAAATGCATCAAAAGATATCTTCAAATAAAATTTTTCTTACTTTATCGAATCTCTGAGTTTTCAAAAAAGGCAATTTGTATATGCCCATTTTAACCAGGCCATAGAAAAAATTTTTGACAGGCACAGCCTTATACATAGTTTTTCTACGACTTGTTGAAATTTGGCACCATGCTTTTCTCAGATAAGTACATGATATAACCTTGATTTGGGACGTTTGGTTGCTAATGAGAATTATGGTGTAATATATTTTTATGAAATGGCCATTATATGCTTACTAGTACGTATACAATATTTTATCATCCTTACCTCGTTAACTTAATAAGTGAGCTAATAATATGATACTAGTTTTCTTTGGAGTCAGCAGGACAAGTGCGACAACAATTTAAAGTTTTTTTTTATTCATCTTCTTCTGTTTTTACTCTCAACTCGTAAGGTGCCTTGTACAAGTCAGTGAATTTCAAATATAAATACACAAATTTCACTTCATTTTAAATTTGTGCCTCTATAGCAAAGTAAAAATGAGAGTTTCATTTGCAACATTTTTATTTTTTATGTATTTGCACAAACCTTTACCTACGTAATTAATTAAATCAGCTAAATAATTAAAAAAAACTTTCCCTATGTGTATCATATATATCAGCCACCGTAACTTAAATGCTAACTTTGGAAACATATAGTTTAAAGTCTTACCTGCAGAGTCTCGCTGGTAGTCACTTAACACCTTAAATACTTTGTTTTAACACGTGGTAGATTTACGTTATCTAATCTAATGTTACGATTAGCAGCACCCATATAACCCTGGTAAAGTTCAAAATTACCCTACCCTATGATTCCTTTGACGTCAATTGTAAGGTCATGGGGATGACGTAGTGTGCACTTTCATCCGTGCAGTTCAGCTTGTACTATAATCAGTGCTTTGTAAGCTTCGGGCATCATGTTGAAAATAGCCACTCAATACTCACTGTCTATTAGTATGCCAGTGCTTGAAAAATTTTTTTCAGAACTGACATCTCTGCACCTGTATCTACATGAAAAGACGTCTTTTCATACCTCAACTGAGGGTTCGTTAACTATACTGATGAAGACATGTGCTCTATTCTCACAGTTTAATGGTTATCCTTAAAAGCTGCTCTATTTCTTCGTTCCACTCTGAAAGCTTGGGTTCGTCATTCCCGACATGTGTATCTAGTGCCTTTTTTTTAATTAGTCTTTTTGTGAAATCTCCCACCTTTTTTTCAGCATTTGCTGTTCCAATATTATGAGGTGTCTTTATAATCTGCTGTAATACGTTCTCTTTATTCCTGTACTGCGTAAGTACCTAGGCTTTTATAGTGAATTTGCACCTTTACTCCTTTTTTTAATTTGTTGTCTGCGGTCCCTCTTTTGGATACTCTTCCCAGCTGGAAACACTTTTCTTTGTTACTATCTCTAGCTTATTTTCAACACTTAAGGACCATGCAAGACATCCTGCAAGTTTGAAGCCATAAATGCATCATTTCTGTTGTCAGCGCTACATTCACCCTTTTTCTACTGTACAGGGCCTTCACTTTGAGGCAGCCCGTGTCTAATTAAATCAAAATGACAGCTGCCTATGCTATCTCAGATTAAAGTTGCTTTCATTAAAGTCAAGTTTTTTCCTTCTACAATTATTGTACTGGTCATTATGGCCTTGGTTAACATAAAGATAATTAGTTTAAGGGTTGTCATAATTTTTGTCATTGTAGTTGATGCTTCTATTATATAGATCAGTTGGGCAAATGTTGCTACCCCTCTGATAAAATCGTTATTATTGTTATTAAAATTATCATTTATACCCATAACTTTAGACGTTTTCATTAGTAAGAGGATTGTTTACAGGTGGATTATACCTCTTGTGTCTTTGTCTCTTTTATTTTTCTATATCTTGTTTGCGCAACCAGCATTTTTATTTGAGTTCTTTTTGGTTAAACCTAATGCCTTATTTAGTCACGACAGCATATTCAGTGTTCTTAGTACGTTGCTACTAATGCTTATGCCCCAGAAGTGATTTCTGACATACCTTCTCCTTTTCTGACCAGACTTACAAATAGTCTTTTCTCCGGTGTTTGCGTTATTATGTGTACGCTATGCACTGGTACTTGTTAGTATTACTTGCAATAATCTTTAGTGTCTTTAAGTTTTCCGGGCTTCTATTATGACTCGAAGAGAATCCTTGAGATTAAACTGTTAACTGTGAACCTGAATATTGGGTAAAATCTACGTATGCATTATTTAACTACTTTGACTTCCACACTTTCTTTTTATACATGTTCTCTTATTTGCAATAGGCTTAGGTTTAAATTACGGAGCATTATTAGCCTTTTGTACAGATGTTGCAGTATTTAACTGTAGTCTTTTATTCTTTCTTTGTTTTGATGTTTCATTATCTTAAGTTGTGTCATTAACGTTTCAGAGTTGTCTATAATGCAATCTCTGTTTGGAAGTTTTTAAAAAAATTCTTGGAATGTTTTAAATTCAGCTTATCACATCAAGAAATGTTCGGAAGCTTGATCTTTTAGTCTTTTTGTGATAGTGCAGAGAAGTAATCATTCGTTTTTTGGGCTGATCATAAAAATGTATTAAAATAAGTTAATTATCGACATAAAAATATTGATAATATTAACGTGATATATTTGTATAAACATGTTGGTATTAACCTTTTGCTTTGCTATCGTGATACGATACTTCATTTAAAACCTGTTACTTATGACCATTTGCTTAGTGTGAATGTCGGCATGGCATTAATTTAAAAGACGACTTCTCACACAATACCTTCAGTAGTCTTTTTCTGTAATCTTTAATACAAAGTTACATTAGTATAAGAAAATTTTAAATTTACTCTCCTAACTTATTTTTACTGACATCCATTATGGCAATAAATTTTAATTTGTTACCATTTTTTAAACTTATAGTCCATAATTTTTTCAACTATAGAGCTTCTAGAATTCCCTCACCGAGAAATAGTGGCGATATAATTATATTTATCATTATAGTTTCAGTCATTGGCACTGAAAAGTGTGCGAATTAGTGTGTGCAAGAGCTAAGCATTTCTTTAGTACACTGGAAGGTTACTTAAACTTTTAATCATTTCACACCCTCTGATTATAAAGTGGTGCTCTACTTGAGCTCCAGGAAGACCCTGTAAGATTTTATGTATAATTTTATACAATGTTTAAAAAAACGATGTCAACAATTTTGCTAATAAAGGAACATTTTTGCCCTTGTCTTCCTTATAAAACTAAACAAAAGAACAAGCAAAAAAAAAGTTTCTAGTGGTATTTTGATAATATATTTGATAGTAACAAGTTATCGAAAACAATATCAGAGTGGTAGTTTAAGTTTGGATGACCATGAACTTGAAAGTTATCCAGAAAGGTAATAAAGCAATAATTTGCAGGCCTTACTTAATGATAATCCATGTTAAGCCCATAAAGAATTGGTACAACTGCTTGGAGTTGTCCGAAAAATAGTTATTATACATTTTAGAGTAGTAAGGAAATGATAAGGGTTAAAAAATAATTTCTAGGCCATTTCAGTTAAACAAACGAGAATTAACAAATTGATGCTTTTCACTTTTTTCTTGTTTAATACCATAAGAAGTATTTTTTTGTGGACAGCTATAACCGTAGATAAAAAGGTAATTCATTTTTATAATGAAAATCATAAAACATCATATGTTTATCCCAGACAACCTTCCAGTGTAAGTCCAAACAGCAAATTTTCTCCAGATAAAGTAATGCTTTCTTTTTAGTGGGATTGAAAGAAATTATATATTAGAAGCTCCTGCAATCAAAGCACAACATCACAGTAAAACATAACTCTTAACAACTAAGCCATCACCAGTAATATGTTGGGAGAACAATGTCCATTCTCTGGTGACTAACTACATCCAAAGAATTTTTTTGCATAATAACGTCAGACCAAATATTGCGAAACCTGTCCATCAAACTTTAATGTCTTTTGGTTGAAAAGTTTCGTGGCATCTGGCATACTCTCCAGACTTTGCACCAACCTATTATGTTTTTTTCTAATGCATAATCTACACACTTGAATAGGTAAACTTTCAAATGTTTAAGAAAGTGCAAAAGTTGGTCAGTCAATAATGTTTTCGTGTAGAAAAACCAATAAGTCTTTGGTAAGTAAATGCATGAATTACCGATTTGGGGCAGCAGGTGTTGGACAGTAACAAAAAGTGCTTTTATAATGAAACGTGTCACGTTTTATTTTTATGAAAAAAGTAAAAATATTAAAAAAATTTGCAACATTTTTGTACGCCACCAATATGTATTCAACATATGTCATTTTACATAGAACGTATTTTTTCGTGTTCCAGTGAATAACAACGTCCTGTAAGAAGACATCAGTTTCAAAGTTCTTTTGAACAATTGAAAAATTTTATAGCCGATGGCATAATAGAATTAAAACTGTAAAAAAATATTGTTTAAGTGTACAATATAAATAAGTTTATAGGGAAGTGGTTGGCGTTGATGCCGAGTATTGACATGCGCCAACAGTAAGCAATGGGCAGTAGAAGCTGTAAAGTTTAAGTTGTATATGTGCTGCTTAAGACTGTTGGCTCAAAAAACTTAGAAATGTTAGTGAGCGCAGTATGACATATCTAGCACAGCATTAGATTAGAGCCGTGCATTAAACTCTCTTACTGATCTAATGTCCAGAGCAGTTTTAATTAATTCTGCAATGATGAAATAATGATTGATGCGCAACTTAATTAACCAAGATCCACTTTATTTATTGAACAAGAAACGAAAGAAATATTTAGAATGAAACTTTTAGTTATCGCTAGCGAGAAAATTGTATGGCATGGTAACAAATAGTCTACGATCGTATTCTGAACGATAAATCTTTACTCTTCGAAGATTACGATAATGAAATTGATAAACAGCAGTAGCTTAACAAGTACGTAATTGAACGAAGAGACAGAGAGACCAACTAATGAACCCCTTGAAAGAACAGCTTTTCATGATTTTGTAGAGGGACGAAGAGGCTTGAAGCAAAAATAAAATATCGATTCACTATTAAAGCCGAGATCGACAGAAGTAGAGCAGCGTACCAGCAGAAAGAACAGCGTCCTGCTTGGGACCTCTAGCACAAGGAGAATAGACCAGCTGCTGCAACTTCTCCAACCAATATGAGCGATGCTTAAACTGTCAAACGTACCCAAGTGCTGGGAAAGAGAAGGAGAGGGAACGCACCGGACACAGATATACTCAATGCCTACGAGTATACACGTCTTACGTGGTAGAGGATCTGACGCTCTCTGCTTTCCTCTCCATACTAAATGCATGCATACGCGTTATCTTCTTCCGTTTATCCCTCTGAATGGATCACACACAGGATAAAGGTGACTTTCAAGTGACCAGTAAGTGTTACGGGCTTGCGCCCATATCTGAAGCTTACGGTTTTGACCACACGTCCTTGGAGTGTTTCTGTAATGTATTGCCAAAACTTACTGAGATCAATCTCAAAGTTATGAGATAGTGTCTGAAGTTACAATAAAAACTTATAGCACATATTTAAATTGATTTCTGGTATTTCTGTAGCTAGCTGTGGATAGCTAAAAGAACGTTAAATTATATGTAAGTTAAAAAGGGCATACACATAGACTTCCAGAAGGATTGTAAGACATTTAATGGAGGTAAATAATAGTTTTCTGATATTTACATTAAATTGTAGAAGACTTAAAAAGTTTTTAGATTTTAAAAATTTCTTGTTAAAGTGAAGCATATTAACACATAGCATGATGAGAAGCATAATTATTCACACGTTATATTAAAAAGTGTAAGTGTTTCAATTACTTATAAAGTGTTAACTAATTAACATTCAAAAATTTTTAAAGTTTTTAGCTAAAAAAACGTATGCAGACATAAATGAAGGAGATCAAAAGCTTACTCACACACAGTAATGTTTACTTACTAAATTATTTTGTATGATCAGCAAATTTGCATTATTTGAGGAACTATTATGATTTTTGAAAAGTGATTTTGTTAAAGATACAACATTATAGACTAGGTGTAGTTTTTTAAGGTTTGTTTTTGTAAAGGATATACAAATAATCATTAGACAGTTTACAGTTACAACGCTCAAGTAGACTATTAACAATGTACAGCAACCTTTGTATTTAATGTGTTTCATAAAATTTAGTTTCTTAAAGTTCACAGCAGGTATCAAGGAATGCTGGAAGGTAATCATTCTTTTAACTGTTAAAGAATCATTGTTTTGACAACTTTTATCCAGCCATAATTTTTTCGAAAACAGAATCTTCACAAAACATTTTTTTTTACACACAAGATTTTCTAAGACTTTGACCACGGTTATTAGCTCCTAATACTTGTATAGCAATGTTTTTTGAATAAAGTTCAAGCAAAGTTAAAGTTTAGGGCTTAAAAAGTGAATATTTAATAAGTAGCTATGATTTAGTCATTATAGCCTCTTCCAATAGCACTTAAATCAATGACAATCACTATACGGAAGAGTTTGATTAATCTTTACTTGAAACTAAGCAATCGTTGATTTTTTTTGTTAACAAGCATTGTTTTAATATAAATATAACAAAGATTTCTCTTTCTATTATTATATATTGTACTTTTTAAAAAAAGAAAAGAAAGTTTTTCTCTGAGTACGTAAGTTTTATGCATAAAAGTTTGTGCTTTGTAATTTCAAAATAATTTCTAAGAATAAATGTTTTGGATCCAACACAATGCTTTTTAAGTGAAACTTACGAATGAGTCTTATTTTGTCTAACTCTTCAACAGTTATTTTAAAAGTGTTTATTCTGTAAGCATCTAGATTTAAGATTACAGTGCAAAATTTTTTGGAGTTGCACTTTGTTAGTTGTGCTGTATTTAGTAAGCCTAACTGTAAAACAAGCAACTAATCCGGCAAATGTCCGCTGATGTAAATATGAACAGTCATGCTTGGCTTTTGCCCATTGGCTTTTGAACAAGTCATAGTAATACGATATATATGATATATTACAAGATTTTTTACTCTGCTAGCTCTTCCTCTAGTAATTTCTATATACATACAGAAAGAGAAGTATAAGACTGATATTGCTCAAAACTGCATGTCGTTAAAGAATAAAACGACATGAAACTTAGAGAGTGCGTACCATAAGACTCACTCAGCTTGTTTCAGAGTCTCTTCTTATGCTTACATTCGTACAGCTTAATGTAGCGCTAAGCTCTTAGAGCATAAAGCATACAGCCCAGAAAGCCCAAGGGTTAAGACTCTCTTGTGAACATCTCGAGGATCTTGGCCAGATGATAAGTGAAGGTATACGTATGCATGCAATAATTCTTGATGTGGCCAGCAACAGTATATTATCCAACTGGTTTATTGTTTGATTTAAGGTGGTAGGACAATAAGCGTTTATTTTACTAATAACAAAAAAATAATTATAGAACAGCATTCTAAAAAATTATCTAACTTTGAGGCATGCAAATTTTATTAATATTTAAAAACGTTACGTAATAACAAATACGTCTAAGGATAACCTAAGAAAATAAAAAGGACTTATACAAAATGTATGATGAGCATTTTGTTAAAATGTTTAACTGACTATTTAAAAACAATAGATAAAGAAAGACTAATTAAATTCCCTATTGTTATTTTTACAGGAAATATATTTGACATGTCAATTCTAAGAAATTTATCAAAAACTTCAAAATTACTTCAAAATTGTTCTACATTTTTGCTCTGAAACTTTTATCATCTTTTATATTGACATTTACATAATTCTTTAACTGAATGTACTGTACAAAATAACTATTGCAACTAACAACATGATTAGTATAACTGCTATTTTAAAGCCAGATTATACTTTTACGGTGTGTTCCACCATGAATAGAAGTAGATTACACAATCTTTGCTGTAAAGGCATTATAGATTGCGTCGTCTTGTTGTAATAAGTAACCTCTACTTTATTGTCTGCTCAAGCCTTTGTAAACAAATACATATAAGGTGTACATAAATTTTCTTACGTTAGTTTAATAATGCGCAACGTTCCGCTGATGTAATGTGTCAGCCTCATAGGCTACAAAATTAAAAATTAAACACACAATAAGTTATTTGCTAAGACTTACACACAAGACTTCAATTAATTTAAGATATAAGTTGTTACTGAACATACACGAGTTTTCGTAAGTATATTAACTTACTAGTCAGCTGTCAAACAATCAACTAACAACAAATAACACAACAAGCCAGTGCTCATGCAGGTGAAGCAACTAAGGTAGACAGTAAAGAAGGATAAACTCGATCAGGACATTTAAACTTCCGTAGTAAAGAAAGGTACGCTAGATTAAAGAGAATCACATCTTCCTTGCTATTAATGTTATGTCTTCTTGTCCAGTTGAATATAAAGCATTTTAGGAATCGTTCTTTTGTTATAATTAGATTTTTTGTCAAGGATTTTGAAGTTGTCCCAATCAAATTCATGGTTAATTGTATATTATGCACCAAGGGAGCAAAGTACGACATTTCGTCCCGGGTGTGTAATTGCCATCTAAGCCGAAGGCAAGGGTGGCCAAAGCCCGAGAGATGATGCCATACTTTGTTTCCAAGGCCCACAAACGATTTTTTTCTCTTGCTCCTTTAAAATTACGACGTTTTCTCCTGACTTAAGAAAGAAAAGTGCAACATAACTTCTCAGGTGGAAATCGCATTTACTGCTTATAAGGAAAAGTATTTTGGCATCCTCAGCAACAAAATTATCTCCCAAGCCGTAGGAGAGGGTGGCAATCATACAGAAAATGGTGGAATACTCTTCCTATGAGCAGTACACGATTTTTTACCTGGGATAAATGTGGCACTTTGGTGCCCGAAACCAGAAAACAAAGTCTTACTTTCGGTGGGCGTATGAGAAAAACTAATTTGATGTGCACAAACAACGGAATTATAGTTTCTGTTTTTAAGGTGTTTATTAATGTGGACCTCAGCATCTCCATTTCTCCCACCCACATATGACGCCGGACAATTTTTCAAA
The DNA here is from genome assembly GCF_000648655.2 of Copidosoma floridanum. The sequence continues at coordinate 203,019 of NW_019384286.1, read as the reverse complement.
TAAAGTTTATATACTACATTTGTCTGGTTAAGCTTTTCCATTTTTATTTTTTTTTTTAATTGACGACGTGGCTTACTTTATTGTTAATAAAAGGCTAAGTGTAAATAATGTAGGTCTCAAATACGGTTAAAATTTTATTAAAATTATGGTCTATTAAAGGTATACCAATTTCGCAGAGACGTTAAGTGTTTATAGTACTTCTGTTGTGATAAATATATTTGTGTTTTTTTAATCTAAACTTTACATTTTTGTTAATAATGTTCAGTGGGTAATTTTTTTTTGTGAAAAGGTTTTTTTCTCTCACAATATTCACACTGTGAAAACGTGTACTGAAATGTAAGATCACTGTATTAATTAAAGTAAAAACAATATTCTTTTGTAGCTAACTGCATGACCAGAAAAATGATAATTTAAGGTACGTCCGGAAGAAGTAGGCTTTTTAAACCAGTCAAAATTAAAATAATTTAAACTTCTGATTGTAGTCAAGTCTAAAAAGGTAATTTATCGTCAATCTTCATTTCATATGTAAATTAACCATTCAGTCAACCATCAACCTTTTGTGAACGTGATTTTTTGTGTGTCATTAAAAATCTTGAAGTAGATCTCTCACATCTCGATACAAACGATTGAGTAAGGACTAAAATGCGTGAAAGAGTTTCTCAATATTAACTTAATGCTTGTTTACATGAACCAGCTATTTCTAGAAAGAACCAAGAATTCTCAAAGAACTTAAAATCAATAAAGAATTTTCTGAATAAAAAATCGGATATTTTTTCACTTCTGCCGACAAAAGCAACGTTACGGTTGGTTTTAAAAAAAGTGACTATGCAGAAAAAGTGCATCATTTGATGTCAGAAACATCGACTTATAAAATTGTTTCTAAGAACACATAAAATTCTTTAAAAAAGAGAACCTCTAACATTCAAAAGAATCTAAGCTCTAACGGTTCCCTTCCTAGAACGTTCCATCCCACGCTTTGTCACTTACAGACACAACTTTAGCTAAATGTTATGGCTTGCCGAAAATTTACAAGGTCGATGCCCCTTAACGTACTATCGTTTCTTTAGTCAATAGCCCTACGTATTTTCTGGCTAAAATAATTAACATTGAACTGAACAACTCAATAAACATTTTAAAATCACACATTTATAAAAGTTTTAAATTCAAAAACGAACTAAAAAATATACAACACACAACTAACTACAAATTAATGTCTTCAGATGTCAGCTCCCTGTTTACCAATATTCCTTTAGAGTTAGAACTGAGGAGCATCGATCGACGTACATTAAACATAATGAGTAAATAACGAGTCCCCGTAGACAAAATTCGACATTACACAGAATTTTTATTTAACAATACGTTTTTACTTTTTGCAAAAATTTCTACCATCAAATTTTCATCACGCCAATGGGTTCTCCCATTTTACCTCTGTTTGCTGACCTTGTAATGGATGGAAAATTACTTTTCTTCCATTTTGAGAAATAACTAAAATATTAATTTATCTGTTTCATTTTCGTCACGTAGATGATGTATCACTTTTCATTTATGTTGACCACAGTATCAATCAAAACAATAGTTTATATATAAAATAAAGATAGACAGTTAACTGATGTTTTTAGATTTGACTTACATCAAACATTTGAATGATTTTCATTTTGACTGGCTTAAAAAACCTACTCTTTCTGGACCAATTTAAATAATTTTTCTGAGCATACAGTTAGCTACAAAAAAATATTGTTTTAAATTTAGTTGGTCTACATCAATATATACATATATATAAATCAAGCAATGCTACTCTCCAGAACACGTTTTCACAGTGTCAATATTGCTAGAGTAAAAACCTTTTGACAAAAAATAATCATTCTTTAAGATTTATAAACAAAAATATAAAGGTTACATTAAAAAACACAAATACATTAATCACAACAAACGTACTATAAACACTCATCATCTCTGGAAAATTGGTATCCCATGTATAGACATTAATTTTGATAAAATTTTAACCATGTTAAAACCCTACAATATTTACAGTTATCATCTCATCAAGAATGAACTAAGTCACGTCGTTCGTTTAGGAAAAGAGAGAACGGAAAAACTTCAACAGACAAATGTGGTCTATAAATTTTATTGTAAAAGTTGTCGCGCGTCATATGTGGGTGAGACAAAGTGAACTGCTGAAGTCTGCATTAATGAGCACATTAAAAAGAAAAATTCTGATTCCGTTGTTTGCGCACTTAAAAATTATTTTAACCATGAATTTGATTGGGACAACTCCAAAATCCTTGACAAAAATTCCAGTTACAAAAAAAAATTATCCCTGAAATGCTTTATATTAAACGAGACAAGAAGACAAAACATTATCAGCAAGGAAGATGTGATTATCTTTAATCTAGCGAGCCTTCCCTTACTACGAAAGTTTCAATGTCCTGATCAAGTTCATTGTTCTTTACTGTCTACCTTAGTTGCTTTACCTATATAGGCACTGGCTTGTTGTGTAATTTGTTGTCAGATGATTTTTCGACAGCTGACTAGTAAGTCAATATACTTACAAAAACTCGCGTATGTTCAGTAACAACTTATATCTTAAATTTATTGTATTTTTGTGTGTGAGTTTTAGCAAATCACTTATTACGTCTTTTATTTTTAATTTTGTAGCCTGATGAGGCTGAAACATATGATCATTGGAACGTTGCACATAAGTAAACCAACATAAGAGAATTTCAATACAATTTGTATGTATTTATTCATTTCTTGCATCTTGCCCTTAACGAATCACCGATTACCTTCGATATCATAATTTTTTCATTGAATGATAATACAGTAAATATCATCGAATACTGACTTTTGATTAAATAATAAAATTTCTTTGTTACAAATATTCTATTTGAAATCACTACAAAATTTGTGTAAGTAATAAAATTTTGTTAACGAAATTAAAATAGTAAGACAATAAACTTGGTCTTATCTTTAATTGTTTATACATGAATAGCTCATAATGTATACGTCAACGGGTCAGGTAACATAAAAATTATGAATTTCTGAGACTTGGAATGAATTATTCATTTAAAAAAAAAGCCAAAAAAAAACAAATTACGTAAGTAAATAAATAACTAACACAATGAGGTATTAAAACTAATCTTTAATTGGAAAGTAAATTAATACCAAAATATAGATACGTTATAAGCCACACTGAAACAGAAGAAAGAGATTATTCTGTAATAGGGCTTGCTCGTAGTAATCCAGCCTTATATCTTTCTAAGAGCAGGAGCCACAGACAGCTTAAGTCACTTTGGTACGCAGCCTAGGTATTGCCTGAGGATTTGTCACCCATGGGTTGCACCATATGGCATGGTTTTTTAAGAGTGCCCAGAAGTATTTAGCTAGGAAGCAGGGTATTGTAGAATAGTTGATGTAGGGTTTTCCGGTGTCATGGAACTCCACTCCACTCTACTCCAGAATATGTCAAGGCAAGAGAACCACCATTCTACGAGCCTCAACTGTGCAAAACAGTACCAGCTGGTATAACTTAAGAGTGTTATTTATATAGTACATTGACAGTTATATACCTAAATTAAAATTTTACCACTTTTTTGTTCTCTGATGCACAATCTTAACTTCTATTTTTGCTCCAGCACAGAGTGACAGGTGACGTTCAGATCCCGCCACTAGTCAGGAGAGTCAAGACGACAAAAGTATGTCAGTATCAATGTGCGTAAGTGTTCCGAGAATCATGTTTAGGGATGAAAGAGGTAGAAACAGTGTAAAAAAGATGATATGTGGTTAGTTTTTAAGCATTTTTTTTGTAAGTGTACGAAATTAAGAAAGTACATTGAAAAATTTTTTTAATTTCATACAACTTTTCAATTAAGGTGAAAGCTAATTTGAAAATAAGTTCATGTATAAGCACGTCTAAGCGGAACTGGCTATTTGGCGAGAGCAGCACGTATTTTCAGTTCAACGCGCTCTAAAAAGCTTCCTTATAAGCTATGAAAAGGAGCTAGAAACAAATAAAAAATCATTAATTAATATACTTTGACCTGCTTTTCTGATGGTAACATTTGTTTTGTCAGAAAAAAATTTTTTAGCGGTGAAAATCAGGTCTTAAATTTAGGCTAATTTTTTTTTATGTATTAATATTTTATTAATGTATATAAATAATAACCAATCAAAACATGAAATCATAAACTTCATCTTCTCAAATCTTTCAAGTAGGGGAGCTAAGGGAGTGGACATAAAAAGTAAATAAATACTACGGCACGTGGTCTGACGTGCTAACGTGCGCACAGAGTTTACTAGCTGTTACGGCTGATATTTAATACATTCTCTTATACTTTCTTTTAATTAAAGAAAGCAAGCTAAAAAATTTCTTTACATATAAACCTATATATAGATTTTAAACAGCATTTTTCAACAGTTTATTTGTTTTTTGTTTTGTCTAAACCTTCAATTACGCGGTGTATCAAATATGAGTCAACTTTAGTTACCTTCACAAGTTCTAAAGAAAAAAAATACTAGTAAAAGAAACAAACTAGCTTTAAATAAGAAGATTCTTTTTCTTAAAACTATCACATTTGCATCTGACAGCATAAAAAGTAATGTTAGCTGAAAATAGGTTAGAAACAAAAATTAAATTAAAAAGAAAAGCTGTAAAGAAGTACGTCTTATACTCAATCTACGATTGTAAGAAAGTAAAACATCTGCACAACAGAAAAAAGTTTTGAATCTCACTTCCTTCTTAAAATAAAAGTTAAAAATAAAAATATAAGTAACTATTAAATAGTGCAGCTCAAATTTATAGGCTAACGCGTAGAAATATTTTCTTAGCTTGATTCTTTTAATTATAAGTAACATAAAAAAATCTATTACATAGCAGCAACAGAGGCTTGTCCACTCTGTGTGCAAGGTAGCATGCGAGACCACGCGCCGTAGTATTTATTTACTTACTCTTACTGTACCTTTAGCTAAGTCTACATTTTTCTCCATCTATTTACCATCGCTTGTGGGCGAGTTTAATAGAGCACGTTTTACTGATAAGACTTGCTGTGAGCACCGCTTGGCTGGTTTTACATGGACGTGCTCATAGATTTGTTGAAGTTTTTATTCACACATAAAGAACTTCAAAAAAATATTTTCTAAAAAATTATCTAACTTTGAGGCATGCAAATTTTATTAATATTTAAAAACGTTACGTAATAACAAATACGTCTAAGGATAACCTAAGAAAATAAAAAGGACTTATACAAAATGTATGATGAGCATTTTGTTAAAATGTTTAACTGACTATTTAAAAACAATAGATAAAGAAAGACTAATTAAATTCCCTATTGTTATTTTTACAGGAAATATATTTGACATGTCAATTCTAAGAAATTTATCAAAAACTTCAAAATTACTTCAAAATTGTTCTACATTTTTGCTCTGAAACTTTTATCATCTTTTATATTGACATTTACATAATTCTTTAACTGAATGTACTGTACAAAATAACTATTGCAACTAACAACATGATTAGTATAACTGCTATTTTAAAGCCAGATTATACTTTTACGGTGTGTTCCACCATGAATAGAAGTAGATTACACAATCTTTGCTGTAAAGGCATTATAGATTGCGTCGTCTTGTTGTAATAAGTAACCTCTACTTTATTGTCTGCTCAAGCCTTTGTAAACAAATACATATAAGGTGTACATAAATTTTCTTACGTTAGTTTAATAATGCGCAACGTTCCGCTGATGTAATGTGTCAGCCTCATAGGCTACAAAATTAAAAATTAAACACACAATAAGTTATTTGCTAAGACTTACACACAAGACTTCAATTAATTTAAGATATAAGTTGTTACTGAACATACACGAGTTTTCGTAAGTATATTAACTTACTAGTCAGCTGTCAAACAATCAACTAACAACAAATAACACAACAAGCCAGTGCTCATGCAGGTGAAGCAACTAAGGTAGACAGTAAAGAAGGATAAACTCGATCAGGACATTTAAACTTCCGTAGTAAAGAAAGGTACGCTAGATTAAAGAGAATCACATCTTCCTTGCTATTAATGTTATGTCTTCTTGTCCAGTTGAATATAAAGCATTTTAGGAATCGTTCTTTTGTTATAATTAGATTTTTTGTCAAGGATTTTGAAGTTGTCCCAATCAAATTCATGGTTAATTGTATATTATGCACCAAGGGAGCAAAGTACGACATTTCGTCCCGGGTGTGTAATTGCCATCTAAGCCGAAGGCAAGGGTGGCCAAAGCCCGAGAGATGATGCCATACTTTGTTTCCAAGGCCCACAAACGATTTTTTTCTCTTGCTCCTTTAAAATTACGACGTTTTCTCCTGACTTAAGAAAGAAAAGTGCAACATAACTTCTCAGGTGGAAATCGCATTTACTGCTTATAAGGAAAAGTATTTTGGCATCCTCAGCAACAAAATTATCTCCCAAGCCGTAGGAGAGGGTGGCAATCATACAGAAAATGGTGGAATACTCTTCCTATGAGCAGTACACGATTTTTTACCTGGGATAAATGTGGCACTTTGGTGCCCGAAACCAGAAAACAAAGTCTTACTTTCGGTGGGCGTATGAGAAAAACTAATTTGATGTGCACAAACAACGGAATTATAGTTTCTGTTTTTAAGGTGTTTATTAATGTGGACCTCAGCATCTCCATTTCTCCCACCCACATATGACGCCGGACAATTTTTCAAATAAAGTTTATATACTACATTTGTCTGGTTAAGCTTTTCCATTTTTATTTTTTTTTTTAATTGACGACGTGGCTTACTTTATTGTTAATAAAAGGCTAAGTGTAAATAATGTAGGTCTCAAATACGGTTAAAATTTTATTAAAATTATGGTCTATTAAAGGTATACCAATTTCGCAGAGACGTTAAGTGTTTATAGTACTTCTGTTGTGATAAATATATTTGTGTTTTTTTAATCTAAACTTTACATTTTTGTTAATAATGTTCAGTGGGTAATTTTTTTTTGTGAAAAGGTTTTTTTCTCTCACAATATTCACACTGTGAAAACGTGTACTGAAATGTAAGATCACTGTATTAATTAAAGTAAAAACAATATTCTTTTGTAGCTAACTGCATGACCAGAAAAATGATAATTTAAGGTACGTCCGGAAGAAGTAGGCTTTTTAAACCAGTCAAAATTAAAATAATTTAAACTTCTGATTGTAGTCAAGTCTAAAAAGGTAATTTATCGTCAATCTTCATTTCATATGTAAATTAACCATTCAGTCAACCATCAACCTTTTGTGAACGTGATTTTTTGTGTGTCATTAAAAATCTTGAAGTAGATCTCTCACATCTCGATACAAACGATTGAGTAAGGACTAAAATGCGTGAAAGAGTTTCTCAATATTAACTTAATGCTTGTTTACATGAACCAGCTATTTCTAGAAAGAACCAAGAATTCTCAAAGAACTTAAAATCAATAAAGAATTTTCTGAATAAAAAATCGGATATTTTTTCACTTCTGCCGACAAAAGCAACGTTACGGTTGGTTTTAAAAAAAGTGACTATGCAGAAAAAGTGCATCATTTGATGTCAGAAACATCGACTTATAAAATTGTTTCTAAGAACACATAAAATTCTTTAAAAAAGAGAACCTCTAACATTCAAAAGAATCTAAGCTCTAACGGTTCCCTTCCTAGAACGTTCCATCCCACGCTTTGTCACTTACAGACACAACTTTAGCTAAATGTTATGGCTTGCCGAAAATTTACAAGGTCGATGCCCCTTAACGTACTATCGTTTCTTTAGTCAATAGCCCTACGTATTTTCTGGCTAAAATAATTAACATTGAACTGAACAACTCAATAAACATTTTAAAATCACACATTTATAAAAGTTTTAAATTCAAAAACGAACTAAAAAATATACAACACACAACTAACTACAAATTAATGTCTTCAGATGTCAGCTCCCTGTTTACCAATATTCCTTTAGAGTTAGAACTGAGGAGCATCGATCGACGTACATTAAACATAATGAGTAAATAACGAGTCCCCGTAGACAAAATTCGACATTACACAGAATTTTTATTTAACAATACGTTTTTACTTTTTGCAAAAATTTCTACCATCAAATTTTCATCACGCCAATGGGTTCTCCCATTTTACCTCTGTTTGCTGACCTTGTAATGGATGGAAAATTACTTTTCTTCCATTTTGAGAAATAACTAAAATATTAATTTATCTGTTTCATTTTCGTCACGTAGATGATGTATCACTTTTCATTTATGTTGACCACAGTATCAATCAAAACAATAGTTTATATATAAAATAAAGATAGACAGTTAACTGATGTTTTTAGATTTGACTTACATCAAACATTTGAATGATTTTCATTTTGACTGGCTTAAAAAACCTACTCTTTCTGGACCAATTTAAATAATTTTTCTGAGCATACAGTTAGCTACAAAAAAATATTGTTTTAAATTTAGTTGGTCTACATCAATATATACATATATATAAATCAAGCAATGCTACTCTCCAGAACACGTTTTCACAGTGTCAATATTGCTAGAGTAAAAACCTTTTGACAAAAAATAATCATTCTTTAAGATTTATAAACAAAAATATAAAGGTTACATTAAAAAACACAAATACATTAATCACAACAAACGTACTATAAACACTCATCATCTCTGGAAAATTGGTATCCCATGTATAGACATTAATTTTGATAAAATTTTAACCATGTTAAAACCCTACAATATTTACAGTTATCATCTCATCAAGAATGAACTAAGTCACGTCGTTCGTTTAGGAAAAGAGAGAACGGAAAAACTTCAACAGACAAATGTGGTCTATAAATTTTATTGTAAAAGTTGTCGCGCGTCATATGTGGGTGAGACAAAGTGAACTGCTGAAGTCTGCATTAATGAGCACATTAAAAAGAAAAATTCTGATTCCGTTGTTTGCGCACTTAAAAATTATTTTAACCATGAATTTGATTGGGACAACTCCAAAATCCTTGACAAAAATTCCAGTTACAAAAAAAAATTATATCTNCATTTTTTTAAGTCGTTTCATTATAAATTGTATCATTATTAGTAATGTGATGATTACTTGTATTTCAATTTAAAAACATGATCATCCGTTACTTATAAGAAAACTTACTGTTTTCTCAATTTCACGAATAAAAGTAAGTGAAGTATACCGCTTCTTTTCTTCTCACTCCATCTCCGTAATTTGCATGGCTTAGTCGTGTACTCTTATCTACATTAAATGAACATCTAAAGAACACAAATTCAAAAAAATTAATCACTGTTAAAAACGGAAGCCTTTAAAAGGAGCTAAGAAGTATAATGACTTCTCCCACGTTTATCCATGGGAGTGCACTGCTGCTAAGGATTGCACTACCAGCATTTGGGACGCACTAGAAAAATCCTGTGTGTCCTTGCTTAGAATGTTAAGAACAGCATTATAATATGCCAAGATACATCAGAGGACATTTTCCGGCAGACCTTTATCTACCACTGTACCCTACACCCAAATTTATTAACCATTATTAGTTTCTGGCTATTAAGAAGGAATCGGGGTTCAATCAGTACGTTGCACTAGTGTATTGTTTATAGCCTGTTTTAATTCATCAATTAAAACAGCTGTTAACAATAAGTCTTCACTGTATTAGCTTTTTTTTAAATTTGAAGCTTAAAAGATAACTCATCAGTTTTATTGTTCGTAAAACATAAACAGAAGCACTAATTTTTACCGGACTCTAACTATTTATAAGTACTTAACAATACGATAGTTTGTAAGCGTAAATATTAAGATGATTTTTTAAAGGCGTAGAAATGTATATTTTGTTAAGTTAATCTAAAAAAAAATTTTTTTTTAAATAATGTACGGTTTTTACAGAGTTTAAATAGTAATCATCGCTTACCTTCAGAGAACCTCTCATTGATTCTGGACAACATAGCATTTTATTTAAGCTGCCTACCGTTAGAGGCTGGATTAGGGCCTGGTGCAATAACATGGAGTGGGATTCTTTTTCAGTTTGATACTCTTTTTCGAAAAATAATTCCTGCTCTTCCACATATTAAAAATACACAACCATTGTTGGAAATTATGATATCTTTACTGAAAGTACCTGGAATCCAGCAATCAAAGGTAAATTAATTAACGCAATAAAGTTTTGTTATGAATACAAAAAGATCTTGAAGATTCGAAGTACTTTGTTTATATAATTTTCATTCATTTTTAAGCATTATTTGAAGAGAAATTAATTAACGCAATAAAGTTTTGTTATGAATACAAAAAGATCTTGAAGATTCGAAGTACTTTGTTTATATAATTTTCATTCATTTTTAAGCATTATTTGAAGAGAAATACATTTACTCAGGACTGATTTTAGAAAAGCTTATAT
>NW_019384286.1:171204-192570 GCF_000648655.2 Copidosoma floridanum | reverse complement strand
AAAAGGACAGTTTTATAAAAAAAAAAAAAAAAATATGAGAGCTAAGCCAAACAAGACTTGCAGGTTTGAAAATTTGATTTCTTTACTTTTCAGAATAAAATAGTAACTGTCTTTACATTGTTACTGAAACCTTACTCCTTAGTACAGTTGTAACTGCAGATAAAATCATTTAATAGCAGAATCACTAGGACACCGTTATTTTAATATAAAATTAAGTTGGATGCATTCTGTAAAATAAAGTATTTACTTAAATAATAAGAGAATTGAGTCTGTTGATCAGTACATGCAGTTAATGTGCATTTATTTCAAATGTCTACCAGACTATTTATTACAAAAGTATACTATTCTATTAAATGTTCTTATATGGAAGATCATTTTTTTTTGTTACAATCACATACAAAATGATAAATTTAGCTTAGCTACAATCGATATGTAAACAAATTAATTAAGCAACTGAAATAAAAGTGTTCTAAATGAATGATATCAATGTGTAAGATTTATCTGGCGCTTTCATGTCCTCCTCTCTTTCTCTTCATGTGAAGAGAGAGCTGGGGTTGGCTTAACCACTGCCGTTGCGTGAAGAGAACACCCTATCGACGGCCACCAATACGTGATCCGGCTGACGATGCGTTCCCGCTGGAAGATCACTGAATCAGATCTCCACGTCGCTCTATTTCCTTTACAAATATCTGTATAAGCAGATCTGCCAATTTGTATCCTGAGCCAAAATAAAGAGTGATTTAAACATGAGGCAGTCAGCTCGGCACAGAAGAAAGTGAGCGCTTTTTTTACCTTGTCCAGCTTTTTGCGGAGGCATGGCCACTCACTGACATTAATGGAATCCTCGCGCCCTTTCAGATCGACAAGTAATTGTGTACGCTCAACCAGCAGTCTCCCTCCAGCGCTGACGCCACCCAGCTGCAACCACCCATTTGGAGCAACCCACGCAATTAATGATAACTGCTCTGCACACCCCGTGCCGCACTACGTAGGCTACTGCAAGTGATTCCTAGAACTGGATCTGCTTAGGCAAAGGGACTTTGCTGCTAAGCACAAGCTATGCTTCGATTGTCTGAAGCTGGGCCACATGGTATTTGTCTGCCCTTTCTTGAGAGTATGCCAGTATTGTAAAGCACGGCGTGACAGCCTCATCCGTACTTACGATTGAAAGCACAGTGCCGCACCTAGCCAATACCAGCTAAGGTAAAGCAGTCGCTCTTCACCTCAGACTTCAGGGACGGGATCAACATGGTGGCTACCTCATCGTCATGACTTGCCGTCCTACCTACGCTCAAGGTTTAGTTCAAGGGCTTTTGGGGGGTGAACAGTCACAACCAGAGCACTCGTCAACGCTTGCTCGGAGTTTTCAATCCTGCTCCCTGCACTAGCTGGAAAAATTGAGGACAGCCCCGAGTCAGCCCTCATGAGAATCTCTGATATCAAAATTTCTGTCTTTATGTGCTCCTCGACGATTGCAAGTTTGCAGCTTGGGCTTGGAACTCAACCCAGCCATTACAGCTAAGTGCGCACTGCTTGGCCAAACTGGAACTCTGCACCCCCTCTGGACCGTTACACTTATCTACCATCGAACTCTGGAGCAGTTTGCCAAATCTCTGGGGCCCATCCTTTGAAATACTGGGTGGAGTTAAAGTGTCTTGGCACGAGCAGCTAATACACTCATGCAACGGTCTTGGAAGTTAGAGGACATGCCACAGGTAATTCGTAAATCCCCTGATGACATCGAGTGCTAGGTCATCTTTGATGATCATCATCGGGGAGCTGACGGACGCTGTCGTCCACCTCCCACTTAAGTATGATGGAATTCAGTGACAAGAAAAGAGCTTACTTGGCACCAAGGCATCTCTTCGTTCGCTACAGTGTAGATTGTGGAGTGCTCCAGAGATGGCCCTTATATATCCACGCTCCATGGACGAGTATCTCAAGTGCAGGCACATGCAGTTACTGACCGATGCTAAGTTCTGAGGTTATCAAGCCCCATTGTCTGCCCTGTTGTCTTAACTGCAAAATCTATGATTCAGGATATTTGGCAAGCAAGAACTCGAATGGGATGAGCCCGTGCCTGTGGCCATGGACCACAAAGCCAATTCCTGGCTTAACTGCTGAATGTCTAAGGCATTGCCATTCCTCCCAAGATTTGCTGCAACCCCTGCACTAGTCTGCAACTCCACACATTTGCAGATGTGAGCCAATCCGCGATGGCTGCTATCGTATACTTACGTACAGAGAAACCAACCAACGGTGTCTGCGTGCGTATATTGATGTCCAGGACCAAGTTGACCCCCATCAAAATCTTGCAGCCAGATGCCACTAGTCGTACATGCACAACGATCTCTAGATCAGAGCTGGGAGAAACACTGCTATATAGCATAGGCATTTAGACTAATATTATCGTTATTATGTCAGTATAAAGAAAAAAACAAAAATTACTCGAAAAAAAATTATAGTAATTTGAAAAAAATTGCAAAATAATATAAACGTGACAAGCTGTAGGAAAAAACTAAATATTTCTTGTATCTTAAACAGTAAAATAAGGTCAAAAAATGGTTGTTTAAAAAAAAGTGTTAACAAATGATACATGTACAATTAAACATGCTATTTAAAAAAAAAAAAAACTTTTAATAGTAAGGCGTATGTTTGTTAGTTATTCTTACACTTTCTGACTGCATAAAAAAGAGTCAATAAAGCCTCATTTTTTAAAATGAATCTAACATTTTTTAACAAAAGGACAGTTTTATAAAGAAAAAAAAAAAAATATGAGAGCTAAGCCAAACAAGACTTGCAGGTTTGAAAATTTGATTTCTTTACTTTTCAGAATAAAATAGTAACTGTCTTTACATTGTTACTGAAACCTTACTCCTTAGTACAGTTGTAACTGCAGATAAAATCATTTAATAGCAGAATCACTAGGACACCGTTATTTTAATATAAAATTAAGTTGGATGCATTCTGTAAAATAAAGTATTTACTTAAATAATAAGAGAATTGAGTCTGTTGATCAGTACATGCAGTTAATGTGCATTTATTTCAAATGTCTACCAGACTATTTATTACAAAAGTATACTATTCTANTTAGAACAGTCTCCTCAAAATAAAAGTGCAGGTTGCTAGTTGGTAACTAGGTAAGTAACTTGTTGAAATGATTTTCTATGAATAATTTTGTCAAAGTAATAAAAAAAACTCTTCTATCAAATTTCAGGCCATAAATGCATTTAAAAAATATAGTTAAATCTTTTAAGAAAATATAACGATAAAAATCATAAGTACAATAAACCAACAATAAAAGAATGTCGAGCTATAATTGTTTTAAAATTAGAAGTTCTTATAGATTATTACTTACAAGTATGCAAATGATTAACCTAATTGTGTACTAAGTCACGCATATTTAAAGAAATTGTCACATAATGTGGATCTCATGGTTTTTTTTTATTTTGTTCATCAAAAAATGTAAAACAGAACACTTGCTATAAGCCAAAAGTTTTATAGATGTACAAAATCACACGTTGTTTAAATTATGTTTCTATATAAATTCTTATTAACCGAGAAATTGCATTTTCAGCCCTATTTCTTGTGCTAGCAGATTAACACAACAATTTTTTACACGCATATGTTATGATAAAAAGTTAGACCATACAATTTTCTTATGATAAGCAAAAGAATGTTAGGGATTTAATAATGCAAGAGTCTAATATGTTATATAATGGTGAATGTTTGCAATAGTTAAATAATTTAAAAATAACCCAGTAGAGACGATTTTCTTTTAACCTTTAATATTTATCGTTGGTGCAAGGTCTATGCAAAAACAACCAAGATGCAATGAAAAAAGTGCAAGAACTCAAAGAACCTGATTTTTTATAACTACTTTATATAAACAAAAATAAAACGTTGTAAGAAATGTTCTAAGAAACTTTTTCATAGTTATTACTTTTAACAGTTTACCAATAATAACTGTCAGATTATGTCATACAGAACTAAAAACTTTTCTTTAACAATATAAACAAGCATTCTACTTTCAGTAAAGTTATTTTGTGTGCTTACACAACCAAATTTTAAAAAAGAGATCTACTAGGCTCACATTATTGTGACATTGCAACTATTGCAATAGGGTCTTACAACTATGTATATATGTATGCGTGCACATGCGTATGTGTGTGTAAGATATGCGTGCACATGCGTATGTGTGTAAGATATTCTGGGCTACCTACTTTTAGTTTGAAGTTAATAAGTAAAAGTAAGAAGTTTCTGATTTTTTTTATTTTTAGATATTAAATTTCATTTTTAAATATTAGATTATTATCATTTTATTTATTTTAGCAACACTTATGACAAATTTATTATTTATCATGAGCTGGTCTTCTTACACTCTCCGCAAAATAAATATTAACTAAGAATTGTGTAAAGTTATTAATAATGCTACATATTTTATGTAAACAATTTTAAGGTAAAGTAATCCGATACACCATTAAGAACTTTCACCCCATGAACATCATTTTTCCTGAAAGTTTTTATAAAAAATTGAATTTATTGTTTTTAATTTTCAGACAGACAGCATTAAAAGAGAGAGACTCGAATAAAAGTTATTGTACAGTAGAGATGACAAGTCAACAAATATAGAAATGACAGTTATCTAAGAGAAAACCTAATTAGTTGATAGAGGGGGGTGGAGAACCAGCTTGTTGCGTCCATTTTATAAAGTAATCGCAGAAAAAATTAGAAGCTCATTCTGGGGACGTAAAGGGGCTGTGGGCTCCTTTAATATTTTTTTATCAAAACAGGACGATTATAACACTTTCTTATAATATTCTTAGTTTTCATGGGGAGTATTCGGTGGTTGTAAGGGGCCACTCTATTAATGTTATGGGAAGTGGGTGCGGGAAAGGTTTACACAAATTTTATTGGGTTTAATTTACGAAGAAAGAAAAAAAATCTTCCCTTGTATTGTGGCTGGCTTAGGGGTTGGGGAGGGGGACATGGAGTTGTAAAAAGGACGTGTAGACAGCAAACAAATGAAGTTAACCTTCACACATATAAAAACTTAATAAAGTAGGAGGATTCACTATGTCCAATAAACAAAACAATTCATGACGTGGTAGGAAAAGCTGTCACGTTACTATATACCTGTATTATTGAGCCAGTCATCAGCGGCTACCAAGTGTTATAATAATGTATATATTTTCTGAGCGCGTGGTGGTTCAGTCAGCTAGGTTGTGAATTGGCACGCAGGAGACCGTGGTTTAATTCCCGGCCAGTGCTACTTTTTCGGGCAAGTACCTCTGTGAACTCTCACATGTGCTTTTTCACCATGCGATGCTCCTCGAGAAGGGCTTAAGCTACTTCCTTGCAGCATAATTGCATAATTTTTCCCTACTCCCTCCTGTCATACGAGGCCTTCCATCCCTATCATTGTCCCTTTCCCAAGTGTTTAGTGCCCATAGTAGCACCCTTGTTGGAAGGAACTGGACGTAGAGTACTATAATAAAAAAAAAGTATAAATTTTTTATATACATGTATTCTAGACACATTTTTTAGTGTGTGTTCTTGGTGCTACAGACTACGAGCCAAGAGAAGAGAGAGGGACCAAATGCAATGAGAAAAGTTGCATGTGTTTAAGATATGTTTAAGTAAGTGTAGGGGTAAGAGAGAAAAGAAAGATGGATAAACTTGTGACGCGTTGGAAGCGAGGCAAGGGCCAGTTTGTCAGGTTGGAGACTTAGTTTTTCAAACCTTTCACGATTTACCGGTTCTCAGGAGTGTTGGAGGTTGTGAGATGTTAAGGGAGACGCACTCGTACCTATGCAAACTAACTGCATAGGATTAGGTATGGTACAAGACATCAGAGAGAAGAGAGCGTAGACATCAGAGTTGAGAATTACAGAGAAAGTGGCAGGTGATATAGGAAAGAACAGCTAAGGAAGAGAAATAAAGAAGTGGAGTATCCAGCTAGACGACAAGACAGCTGCCGCAAAGGGAATCATCAAAAGTTACTAACGATGTACCAAGCCACCACCGACACCAGGACGAGCCTCAGGTAGCACAGTGTGACCATAAGGATTATTAAGGTTCTGGGAATAGAATACTAGAGTCTGGTAGGGGGCCAGAGGTAACCGAGTGATGTGAGACAACGAGTGTATAAGTACATGTGGGGATAAGGTAAATGTTAGAAGCACGTGAGTGTGAGCCAGATTTGTTTGGTTAGTGACGCATGCGAGGACTGTGACCATTACCAGGAGTGCATGACATGGTGCGTCTGGGTATATGCGTGTGTGTATGTAAGGTAGCTGCGGGCTTTGGACAGCCAAGCGAGGTTTGACAGCAAGGACGACACATTAATCGAGTGGCAGACTGATCTTGAAGACATCGTGTATTAATGCTCATATTTACAGAGAAAAGAGAGAGAAAAAGTGTGTCAAATTTAAAAGTGCGAGTAAATAGTGTGAGCATTGTGTGAAATCAACTCAGTGGTTGTGTTTAATCGTAATTAGTGCCCTCTTTCTTTCTCTTTAATTTCATTTTAGGAGTGCTTAGCGTTTCCAAACCGGATGCCTGTGGTAGATCTCCTGTAGGAGATAAATCCAGTGGTAAAGTTTAGGTAAGTGACGTACGAAAAAATTTTTTTGACAGGACCCAGGTGTCTGTTTATTTGGCTGGAAAAATTTTTGTCACGGATTATGAGTACATGAAGTAAGTTTTTATACACACGCTTACAACAAATCAATATTTCTTATATGCTCCAATTTGCTTAATAATACACTGTACTCGAAGCTTCTGTTAGCAAGGTATTTGCAGAGCCATTTGATTTCAGACTCCATGGGCGGCAGAATAATTTTTACATACACAGGGAACAGACCAGGCAAAATTAGTCCTTAAGTGCAAAAAATTTCCAACCTTAAATTTTTTGTAGAATGCCATTTAGAACAGTCTCCTCAAAATAAAAGTGCAGGTTGCTAGTTGGTAACTAGGTAAGTAACTTGTTGAAATGATTTTCTATGAATAATTTTGTCAAAGTAATGGATATAAGAAAAAAATTATTTATCTTAATCTTAATTCCTTAGCACGTTCAGAACAGAACACTAATTAAAATGTACGTATCCCAAAGAGTTTCAGTAAAAAATTTCTAAAGCTGTAAGAAATGCCTTTTTTCGATTCTTGGAGCTCAACGAGATTGGTAAGCCAACATTTTTATATGTTATTATACACTATCATTAACTATCAACCTTTCTCTACAATCTGCAAAGAAGAAAGTGTTGAGTAGTTAAGTGGCAAGATTGTTTTTTACAATAAACGTTCAGGATGTTTCAGTGCATGATCCAGTGCAAGGGTCCTGATTTTTACAATTATTCGTGACTGACTTTTATCCCTTGACGC
This sequence comes from Copidosoma floridanum, assembly GCF_000648655.2. The sequence continues at coordinate 185,187 of NW_019384286.1, read as the reverse complement.
ACTGCCCCTTATGTATGCTTTTTTCAGCCGTTACGCTCACAAGCTTCCTCAAAGGCAAGATCCCACCAGACATCTACTAGAAAGCTTGCAGAAAAATGTGATTTGTTTCGTTACAATTGTAAAACAACGTCTTGTTACTATCTCTTCATCTTATTATTTGCTATTGCACTCGAATCCCGTGGCATATCTTGTTTAATGGCTTACCATACCCCTTAATTATTGATAGTTTTATGATACTAATAATGATGTTGAATATAAGTATAAATTTTGGTTAAGAAAATGTTAAATAGTCCACTTTTACAGTAGTACAATAATAACGAAATAATTTATTTTGTCAAGAAAAGTGTGTTTGTGCGACAAAATACAGAAAAATATTTTGATTGTAACAAAAATGTTTAGATGCTTAAATAATTACTCTTGTCTACTTCATTTTATTGTGTTTATGTCAAATAGGAGAACTGTTACCTTGAAGTTATGTATTAATAGAAATACGTAAAAATTATTTATTTTCTTTTGAGTACTAAGGGAAATGGTTTTTTATGTATTGCTATTTTATAAAAAAGAGACTGTAATAAGCGAAAGCATTGTTACAAGATATTCTAAATGGGTTACCCTTAAGTATGTAACGCAATAAGAGACACATCAGTTTTTTGCAAGACAAATTTAGTAAGTGCTTTAGTAGTTTTATTAAGAACAGCTATCAAGAACTCAATAAAAACTGTGATAGAACTGTTGACTACACGCATATAATTTTGTGGTAACTAAAGTTAACTGTTGAGACAAGCTTGTTAGTACTAATTTTTATTTCTGAGATTTCTAGACAGCAATATACAGAACAACAACCAAAAAAAAATATAAGTCAAGTAAAGCTTTCAACCACCACCCCAGCTGCTGATAAGCAGGCGTTGCAGTCATGTTCTTTGCAGTAGCGTCACTGGATCGTATGAAAGGTAAGGTTGAATTTAAATTTTCTCGTACGTCTTACTTAAGTTAATCCATGGGTTAAAATCGTAATTTAGTGGTGTTTCGTTTGAAGATTCCGGTGACTGTTTTAACTAGGACATCTTATACTACATAGCTGCTTCCAGGATGCACTTTGATGACTTAGCACAATGGCCAACAAGAACATAGAAAACTGGAATTCATAATAACCATGGTGCAACCAACCTTGACACTGACGTTTGAGTCTACTTTTGGTATTTTTGAAATCCGTTTGCAAAAGTGTTGTCTCACTAAAGTGATAGAACGCCAGGTAGGAAGTTATTATCTAGAATAATAATGAAATTATTATTAAGGAGAGAAGTCAAAGGTAAACTAATTAGAAGTAAATCTAGGAATCTTAATACTAGATTGTTTGAGTACGATAAAAGAGCACAAAAAAGCATAAAATTAAGAATTGCTTGTATTTCAAGCGTCAGAGTCTTAACCTCTTCATGTATGAAGAATTAATTATATATCATGAATTTAAACTAACGTTTGAATAATTTAATTGCGGCTTCTTGCAATCCACCAAAATATTGAGACACCGGTGAGTTAAATTGCCTGGTTGTTTGTCTATCCATTAAGTATTGTGTTCTACTTATCTGTGTGTCCTCTTCAATTCCAAATCAAACAAATTTTTTTCATCGATTATTTACCCTGACAAAATTGGTTTAATACAATTATAAATATAAGTAGAGACTCCTCTGCAATTGACGAAGCCACGAAGCATAAAGAAGCAGTTTTGTAGAGTTAAGTGCGCGTTTAAGCTGTATAAAGCTTGAGCCTAGGTGTAGCAGATTATTTGACTAGGGTAACTCTTAAATATGCACACAAAAGTTGAACGCAAATACGACTTGAAAAATAAATTAATTGGATATAACTGCAAACACTAATTCTGTTTTAACTATTGTCCCAGAATCCATGAACTGTAATTTGACTAGGATTTTTTATCACAATGTTACTGACCACGGCAGAGTTTATTATTAAATCTAATTGTTTAGCTTACAAGATCGGGAAAAATAAGATTCTTGTGAAATAGACTTATCCCAGTTCAGATTTGCTTTTTAACATTTTTGCATAAAAATTTTTCGAACAATATAATTAGACCTAACAACCCAAGTGAATAAAGTGGATCAAACAACCTTGCAATATTAGACAAGATTCTTTGCTTAGCTCGGACCTTACCCCTCATGGACTAAAACAATCAATATAGAAAGTCCTGTAAGAAAACTAATCTTTTCTTGCATTTTAGACGACACCTCAAGGTTTTAAAACAGGATTTGTATCGTTGGTGCAGTCTAATTCAAACAATTTATTGTTCAGGTTAACAAAAATATTATAAATTGACGCCTTTTTTTCCATATTAAAATCACCTTACTTATAAAATAGTTTATTATTGTTATGAACTTGCATAACTACCTGCAAACAATTGATACGTGTTGAGAGATCGTTGACATGCAAATGACGTTTTAATATTGCACTGGAACGAAATAATTTTGCAGCTTTGTTATCCATTAGCTAATACAGAGTTGAAATGGTCTTTTAAAAAGCTGATGAGACGCCAAAAGTAATGGTTTTTAATTTATAAGTTTTGACTTGGCCTTTCTGAATCACCGTACACGTTGAAATCTTTGATTTTGTAGATGGACAAGTGCAAGATGAGACATCCTTGTGATGTCTGTTGTTGCAAAAAAGGCATGAGTCTAAAAACTAATCAAATTTTCAAAAAAAGTTCACTGAATTGTGAGACCAACAAGTAAGGTATTATTGAGAGACGAGTTGTTACTTATCTTGGCAGATTCGTTAAAAACTACTTGCACCTTTGTAGTGCTACCTAATTCTTTAATTACTGCAGGATGTGGCATGTGAGAGCCTTAGTCTTGCTTGTCACTCAGCCTTATAATAGTCAAGCCTGAGTTTAGGATTACTTTACTATTCTTTTTGTAAGAAGAGTAATTGTCTTATAATCTTACATTTTAGTTTGCTTAAGGCAACATTAGAATCACGAAAGCGTAATCTAACTTTGCATCGACCGTGAGAATAGTGAATGGTTTTTATAACGTAATGCTTCTTACAAAAGTCTTATTTAAAAGTAGTAATAAAACCAGTGTCAAGCTATACTTTTTAGAAGCGTTCTAACAGTAAGTTCAGTTCAATCAAGCTGCAACTTAAAATACGTTTTAACTCACCTCTGTTTTACCAATCACCCATCCATCAAATCATAATCACCCCTGTAAACACTCATATTTCTGACTCAAACCATAGCTAAAGTCACTTCTGATGCAACTAACGCATAGAATAATAAGGAAATGTGGAAATAAGAGTCAGATAATCTCATGCTTCTTAGAATGTCGAATATATTTCTCGGAAATTTTTTATTTTTGACAAAACCAGTGACTTTAGCACAGTAAAAAAATTTAATTTTGTTAACACTATTGTAAAAAGCCTTAAGCTGGATCTAACGCTATATCTAGACATGGTACAGGTTTCGTTAAAGTCAGGCATAATTTAATACCTAATTTACAAAGAGATAATGAAAATATATTCGTATTTCACTTCTTATAAGTCACAGTCACTAATATAAGACTTTACTATACTACCACTTATCTTTATAAGCCAAGTTAAACAGAGATAACAGACCAGTAGTGAAGTGTCCTAAGTAAAAGCAATGCAAGCTTAATTATTAAAGGTAGCAGACGTTGAGAGGCTGTGACATAATTAATTCAGTAAAATGTGCCATACTTCTACAAAAAGTAGACTTAACCGTTCAAGGCCAGTGAGCCAAGTATTCTATGGAACAAAAAAAAGGCCATCAAATAAAAGAGAAAGAGGAAGAGAAGAAATTTTCTTCGAGAGGTACTTATATATTTATCGTGGCGTTGCCTGAGACAGCACAGCCACTTATTTACTCTTTATTTGAAAGCCAGACAAGAGATTATTTTAAATCCATGAAAAGTATTACAAGATTCAACCTCACTCTAGCTTACGTTTGACTATCGGAATGGTGTCAAAATTATTGATTGAAACCAAATACTTGATTTTACTGATATTAATAAAATTTAAATGATAAGAACAATGCTTAGCATTTAGTAAAACTTATGTTTTTCTTATGACAGTTGAAGAAGACTTTGGATATGCACAGTTCAAACACTGAGGTACATGGAAGAAGCCCTTATGGCATAAAATACCCTTTTTATTGAAACGAGCTACAATCACTCAATTTAACTGCCTTAAAAAAAGTCTAATTTGTGTATGTAAGAGTAAGTGAATGAAGGAAAGAAGAATAAATGCATAGGTTAATCTAAATCAACAAAATGGCCCACTTATGAGTAAAAGAGTACAGTTTTCAAATCATTAGTACTGTTGGGACGCTGTTCATAACTAAGTTATTAACTGTTGGTGCAAGGAGCACGGAATATAAAGGACTTAATATAACAGTAACAAGAGTAAACCAGAGGGTACGACACGCTTTCACAAGCTTGCGCGCCTGTCAGTAGGCTGAACAGATATCTTTGCCTCTGTACCGTGTGACAGTGTATAGAGCCCTCTATCAATCTAAACTAGATGGTAATGTTCATGAATCATATGACAAGTTTTAAGCAGTCAGTTGTTGTTTGTTGATCTTTAAAGATGGAAAGTCCCCAGATGACCAGATGGTAGTAAGCCATTCTTGCTAAAGTCAAGGAGTTGTCACCTTTCGGCATTCCTTGTTATTGCTAATTCTCTCCTTAGAGGACACGGGTAAAGAGTCTCGTTTGGGTGTAAACATAATCATGTTGGACATAAATGAGGAAAATAACTAGCAATATTTATAAATNAGACTGACTGGTGTGGGAGCTGCTGTCGGTCTCGAGTTTAATACGAACGTTGTAAGGCTTTCTAATTGGTCGCTGGCTTACTCGCTAGTAAGCTTACAATTGGCTCATTTAAAGGTATCAGTCTAGATTTACGAGTAACTACTACCACCTTAACTGGGAATTTTAAAAGGAAGCAATTTATTCGCTCTATTCAGTCAATAAAACTGTTAGAATGTAACTGTTAAGTAACTTTATACAGAATTATAATCTATTTTAGATAATATGACTTACAATTACAGTTTTGGTAAGGTATAAGTTAAGATGGATACTATAGAATTTTGAAAACGTGGACAACCACATGCAAATCTTATAATATACTTATAATACTACATCCAAACAGTAAGTGAATTACCCCTGAAAACTTAGATAAAATAATATCAGCTAAAGTACCTTTTACCAGTTAAAATTTTTCAAAATAAGCAATTAAATATATATTGCAAGATCTTTATACATAACATAGTCAATGTTTTAATAAACGTGATAATAAATGTTCCAAGAAATTTTTCTATAAGAATTATTAGGCTAAGTCAATTTATTATGGAAAACTTCTTTCCAAACAATATTTTCTATTTCTGTATTTTTTTCTCTTTCTACTTAAATAAATAAACTATTTCATTTTTTGCAACTTAATTAGGCCACATATAATCAATTATGAGCACATAGGGGTTTGCTTAAATTCAAACCTACATTATCAAAACTTTGACCTTGAGATTGAATTATTGTCATAGCAAATGGCACAACGATTGGAAATTGTTTACGATAGAAAATAAAAGGTAATGTTGAGCTGTTTCCTGTATCTAAAGTTATTCTTCAAATGAAGACTCTATTTTCAATTTTTTTCTCCAGTTATTATTTCTCCTTTTTTAGTATACTGTAATCATTTCGTGATTCGCAGACGTGTTCCATTACACAGTCCATCTGATATACTTAAATTTCTAAGTAGCATAACTCTTGTACGAACTTTCAGATTTAGTTTAAGAGGTGGTAATCCTCCGCGAATATTGTTCAACATTTCCACTGGAAAGAAGAAACTTAGAACGAATATTGATTTCTTGTCCTGAAATTTAAAATAAATTCAATGAAAATAAGGATTTATTAGTTTGTTCAATGAAAATTTCTCTATTAACGTTTTTAGTCACTGGGAGAATCTGATAAAAGTTTCCTTCTAAGATAATTAATTTAAAAAAAACAAAGGTTTTCTCAAGACTAATCTCACATTACTAAAACTTTGACCTTAAGACTTGTTCATAGTCATAGCAAATCCTACAACAAATAAAAATTGTTTTCTGTATTTAAAAAATGGTAATGATAAATAATTCTTGGTATTTATTGTAATTTTTGAGAAAAAACGTTATTACAAATTTTTTCATCCATAACTATTTTTTCCTCTACCGTATACTTTATTAATTAAGTAATTTGCAATCGTGTACTGTTACATAAGCTACCTGATATACACAAATTTCAAATTAACGCTACTATTGTACCTATTTTAAAATTAAGTTTATGAGGTGGCAAGCCCTTACTAATATTGTTGAACATTTTGATGGAAAAAATTTATATAAATATTATCATCTGATTTATTAACACCTTTTTAGATTGCATGATCGATGCTTAATGCCAAACACAGCATGTCGATCCAACAGTACTTTCCTTATTTTTTCATAATATGAAGGATTAATAGATCATATAATGTACAGTTCCTTAAATAACTCTTACGATTTTAAAAACAAAAAATTTGAAAACATTTTAATTTTACCTTCAACATATATCGGTAGTACGACGTATATGCAGTAACACTATCAAGATGCAATGGCAACAATGCGAAAGCTTAGACGATCTGATGTCCTTTATCACCGTAACATTTAACCCTAAATGAAAATAAATAAGGCAAATTTAAAAAAGTTTTTTTAAAGGTATTGCTTTAAACGATATACTAAGTTTAACTGTTAGAGTATTTCATACAAAACTAAAATTAATTTTAAACGATGTAACTAAACACAATAATTTCGGAAAAGTTATTGCTCACCTTGATATTATTGAATTTTGAAAAAAATGATTACCTTATTTTTATATTATTGTAACATTGCATCTAAACAATAAATTATTCACTACTATAGACATAGATAAAAATGTTTTATTGGAAATCTTACGTGATTCACAAATACAAAAAAAAGTTGTTTGTTAGTATATCTCAGTGCCCTCCGGTGAATTTGGAAATTCAAAGTGATCAGTGATCCTCAAACACAAAAAAGCCTTCCAGATGACTCATTGTCTGTTTTTAATTTTAATTTTGTAGCCTGATAAGGCTGACGCATATTGTCAGCGAAACGTTGCGCATTAATAAATCAACGCAAGAAAATTTAAATACACTTTACTTGTATTTATTTATTTTCTCACATTTCGCCTCCAACGGATCACTGATCACTTGGAATTCACAAAGATTAGTTATTAAATAAATGCTTTATTTTCCTTATTGTAAAGATAGCCCATGTCTTACCAGTTATCAAAAAATTTTTACAAAAAAATTTCGAAAAAATTAACTTATCATACTTGTTCCAACCAAGTCTTGGGTGGACTGTATAATTTGAGCTTCCTCGAGCTTGGGAAGTTATTTGGCGAGGAACAGGAAACTGCGAGGTAAAGCAAGGGAAAGAAAAATCACTTTATCTTTTGCACTGAAAGAAAACTTAATTTTATTAACAAATGTGAAAAAAATGTAACAAAATGTAATTGAAGCAACATGCTTTGTACATCAAAAGAAGGTTAATCTTTTAACGTAACAGTGTCAAATCCAAGATAAAACTTGAAGATTAAACAAAACTAATACTTTTCTCAACGCCCGAACTATGGCGACTAATTATTTTTTAACTAACAAGAAAGAATCATGTCTGGCAACAGCAGCAGTAAGTTGCCTATGTAAGTGAGCTCCCGAGGCAGACTGACTGGTGTGGGAGCTGCTGTCGGTCTCGAGTTTAATACGAACGTTGTAAGGCTTTCTAATTGGTCGCTGGCTTACTCGCTAGTAAGCTTACAATTGGCTCATTTAAAGGTATCAGTCTAGATTTACGAGTAACTACTACCACCTTAACTGGGAATTTTAAAAGGAAGCAATTTATTCGCTCTATTCAGTCAATAAAACTGTTAGAATGTAACTGTTAAGTAACTTTATACAGAATTATAATCTATTTTAGATAATATGACTTACAATTACAGTTTTGGTAAGGTATAAGTTAAGATGGATACTATAGAATTTTGAAAACGTGGACAACCACATGCAAATCTTATAATATACTTATAATACTACATCCAAACAGTAAGTGAATTACCCCTGAAAACTTAGATAAAATAATATCAGCTAAAGTACCTTTTACCAGTTAAAATTTTTCAAAATAAGCAATTAAATATATATTGCAAGATCTTTATACATAACATAGTCAATGTTTTAATAAACGTGATAATAAATGTTCCAAGAAATTTTTCAAATTTTTCACTGATGTAACATCGAGAAAGAAAAATGGTTTTCCACTGTACATGAGTCAAAATAAGACTGTAAATAAATAGTCATTTTAATAAAACCAAAAATGGAGACGGAATACGGGTTACTAACTCAATGGTGGTACTTGATCCACATCATTTATTTTTCTGTTACGTTATAGCATTATGTATGCAAACTCGAATACTCATTGTAAATGTACAATATTATTCCAATACTACTTTTTTACATACTGCTACAATTTTTATTTACCTTTTTTTAAATCAATGTAAAATTTAAAAACATTATTTTGCAATAAATTGTCTTGTTGTTATCGTGCGAGCCTGACAATGCAGAGGTGAATGCCGCAGCACAACTCTGTGACAGAAGATCCTCACCAATTCCCAGTGAGAACTGTATTTATTCTTTATGTAACAATCGATACATTTTTTCTAAATATAATTATCTTAATCTCAAATGATATAGCTCAAACAGTACCAGATCAATTTTATGTTGGTCAACATTGTGTACCAGAGGAGAAGGTAATCCAATTTTTTTTACAACATTTACGTTAACTTTAATATTTGAATTGTATATAACAATATGAGGTGAGTTTTGCTTGAAGCTTACTGAAAGAGTTTGTCCGATATTCACATGATATTAAGCTGGTTCTCACCTGATGATCAGCTGATAATCACCAATTACACATCAGATGAAAATAAGCTGATGATTAAGTGATTATTATGAAAAAATAAGGTGAATAGCAGGTGAATATCATGCAATAATATCAGGTGATTATCAGCTGATAATCAACTGACGCGCAGCAAACGGATACTTAAATGAAGTATTTCTAAGAAAGTACAACAAAGTTATATTCAGCTATTCTAAGTTATAAACAAGAGGTAAAGATTTACATCTCCATTAATTTTCTAGGGCACCTTAGAATAAAGATTTGCTCTCGATTATTGTGCCGCAGAGCCCGTACAAAAGTAAATGAAGTGGCTAAAGTTTAAACTAAAACTTCAGCCATTCCACGTGGTCAAAAGAAAAGCGCGAATATATAGCGCAATTGTATTATGTAAAAAAGCATCATGCGGCAATGACAGAAACTAAAACCTTAGCTATGCGTCTAACCTCGAATTGCTCCCACGTAGCATTAAATGGTTTTATTTTATGTTAAAGTTAAATAGATGATATGCATGTATGAGTTGAATTAAGGATATGGTGAAAGCTTAAGATGGAAAATAGAAAAGAATTTAATCAGCCTCAGAACGAAGCCTAGCTGATAAAGTACTTGTTAAACGATGTACAACGATGATTACACTTTACACAACAGTGCTACTGCATGTATCGAAGTCTTGCAAGCTGACATGATCTTTATTTGTCGTTTCACACTGACCATGATATGTTCCGACAAAACAGTAGTCAAATGTACAAAAATCATTAAGTTTAATATTATAAGCAGTATACTTACTAAAAGTCATAATTGATTCGGTATGAGAATGTCAATAGAGAGGCGGTCCGACATCATTTATAACTTTAACATGTACTCTGATACAAAAGATTTACCAAAATGCATCTAAGTAGTTAAAATAGAATACACATCATAAGTTAAGATAGTACCATTGATTCTCATAACAAATAAAAGCGTAATCTTAAGATAGGCAGGTGTAAGGTTACTAATTATGCCAATCAGTTACTCTAAAGTCTATATTTATTTTCTCATATAGAGATGAAAGTAAAATATAATTGTAATAAACGGAAATATAACGGAAAAGATATATTAAAAACAAGAAATCATAAATGAAGTACTACAAAATTAAACTTATAAAATTACAAACACTGCTCAAAATGTTCACCATTATGTTAAGGCAGCATTGGAGTCTGCGTTCGAAATTGTCCAATGCCCTGTCCACCAATTCTAGTGTCACGCTTTCAAACACAGCTCTTATGCGGTCTTCTAGATCTTTCACATCGTTAACTGCATGTCTGTAGACTGCATCTTTTATCATCTCCCAGAGAAAGTAATCCAGAGGATTAAGGTTGGAAGAGCGGGGAGGCCAGGTAATAGAACCAGGGAATGTATGGTTATAAGGGTAAGGATAGGATTAGTGATTTTAAAGGATGCAGCACTTATGTCCTGCATAAAATTAGGAAAAATAGGAAAATAAGGATAAATAATAACTAAAAGTTAAACCTGATTTACATGTGTAGTAAGGGTAAATTAATGACATTGGTAATGATGGAAATGGTTAGGAATCGATGTCTGTCTTTGTTTTTGATATGTGTAGGAATATAATCGCTCACGAAACACAAAACGATACATAGCCAATCGTATATGTTTCAATGTAGCTTTTTATATTTGGCAAATTTCTGACGAATTCGTATCAAAGTACACTCATGGCAATGGCACGAGAGTGTTGAATCCATAGTAATTTGTTGTAAGTACTGTTAGTTGTGAAAACCATATGTCAATAATTTGCAGCTTATTAATTATGTGCCGTTGCCTTAACATGCCCTGTACTGTTGATATCATATACTAATTAACTAAGTATTTCAAGAAGCTTGCTGACGTCATTACTTGGAAGATACAATATAAGTCACTGTTAGAGAAAAAACGAGCTTTACCCAGTTATGCTGCCTCTTTTTCAAGGTGTGATTCAGAAGGTTTTCACTGGAGATTCTTCCACTGTACCCATGTATGATAAGTATGATAACAGCTAGGTGATTGGTAAATAGGTGGGGTAATACACTCCCACACATAGTTGGTGAGTAGATAGCCCCAGCGACTAGGCCAGTAGGCCATTAGGCTGTCGTGGTAACCCAGTAAAGAAAAAAAAGAAAAAGAAAAAAGATGATGTAATGTTTTAAATTTGGCAAATAAAAGCAATGCTTATATTGATATGGTTAAGAATATGTTTTGGAAGTTTAAGAAAGAAAACATTGATAATATATGATAAATAAATTGGTGAATAACCTCCTCTGCTGATCCAACATCCAGGGAACATCTCGTCAAGGATATGAATAACAATTTGAGCTGAGTGCGCAGAAGCCCCGTCATGTTGATCCCATATGTGCTGTCGCACATTTTGCGGTAAATTTTCCAGCATTTGTGAAAGGCGGTGTAATGAGAAAGTGCAGTAGTCAACGGCAGTCAGACGGTCTTTAAATTGATGAGGCCCAATCTATTATTTGTTTCAATATTGTAATTTGTAGTATACAAAAATTCTTTATAAAATTAAAATTGTTATAACGTTGTGTTAGTAGAGATAGATGTACAAATGAGAGATCTACAGAAAGCTTACTATAGTTTATATATTGCCAAAATCTAGAAATGTGATATGAGACCAAATCATTTGAAATATAAAACAATTACAAATTTTTAGTGAGAATGACAGAACTATTTTCTAGTATGCAACAACGAATATCTTTATTGTATTGTTATACTTTATTTTTTTTAAAGGTTATATCTCTGAGTACCTTCATGTACTTCCGAAGATATCACAGTTTATCGCTGTTTAAAACTTAATAAACAAGCCATCACTAGTCTTTACTTTGTCCTTACTTACCGTTGTACTTCTGAGATTTACTTTATTTTCTCCCTGGAGTCAGTGGACAGTATAAATGATGAATAATTATAGTGAAATTCGAAGATATCGAGAAGGACCTTACAAAGTTACATCTCAGATCTTAAAATTAGAACAATAACAATTGGTATTAAGACAAAAGGCAGAAGTAAGTGGCTTTGGCTGTAAGAGAACTAACTGCACCAAGTATCCCACTAGCCTACGTTTTCATGAGATCGCCATGTTGTACCTATTTATATACTAAGTTCTTACTGTACAAAAAAAGCGTAAATTGTATGATCGATGGTGTAGATTCCTCAATAAGAGAATTGTGGCTGTAAAAATACCGATTTTAACGAGTCTTAACTGTATCTAGTTAAATCTAGAATCTATAGAAATATTATCAAAATTAAGCATAAGTGATAAAATACAGACTACAATCACGAAGTATTTAGTTGAAATCCACTTATATCTATGTCCTGTTCCATGTAACACGGACTTAAAATATTTGTATATAATGGAGGATCACAGTTGGAACAGAATAAAGACTACGAGTTCATATTCAGAAAACAAAGTCAATAATCATGTCTTATTCCTTGTCATATATATCTTTAGATTACGGAGGACACAAATAAGTATCAAAATGCGGTTATCAGATACATTACCGGTTGCTGAGCGCAAGGTAACAATCAGCTGATAATCACCTGATATTTTAGCATTATATTCACCTGATATTCTTTCGATTATCTTATGATAATCGCCTGATTTTCACCTGATGTGTAATTGGTGACGAACAGAAGATTATCAGGTGAAAATCAGCTAAATATTATGTCGATATCATGTGAATACAAGGTGAGTTTTGTCTGAAGCTTAGTGAACAGAGTTTACTACTAATTATCACGTAAAAATCAGTTAAAAAACATGTTAATATCATGTGAATATCAGTTGATTCTCGCCAGTTACGCATCAGGTGAAAATCGGGTGAATATCATGCCAAAATTTCAGGTGATTCTCAGCTGATTGATTATCATCTGACGCTTAGCAATCAGGTTGGCTTGGATCTAAAAAAAGAGATAGCCTTATGAATCACTCTTATGAATTACATAAACTGTTACTAGACAATGATAAAGATTCTGTGGATAAAGATGACCTATTAAATAATCAACTAACAGTCAGGCTGAGTCATAAGCTTCGGTAAATCATGAAGCTTTGTTCAAATAGTAACTAAGAAAAAGCGTAATTTATTGTACTACTGTTTAAAGATATCGTAAACAGGATTAAGATAAACTGCTTAGTAAAAATATCACATAATTAATAAAGTAAACATATATCTATTTTAAAATTACTACTAATGACAATTCAGTAATTGTTTCTTTAAAAGTTGGCTTATTTGTCCGCTCAGTCAGTTTTCTGCTATGCATTTATCAGAAAGATATGTAGGGTTTCTTCATTAAATACCATATTCGCTTTGAGCGCAATTTCGAAACAGCGCCCCCACTGAGGAACTTGGGAACAATTGGTCGTTCTAGAGACGGACACCACTATAAGAAATTTCTTCCAGCTCTACTAACTAGATGACCAAGCTGCAGAAATCGCTTCTCCGCAAACATATTGCAACTAAATCATAGTGCTATCCTCTACTAGTACGACCAATCGCTCCCAAGTTGCTTGGAAAGGGGCGATGTTTCGGCATTGCGCTTAGAGCAAATAATAAGCTCACTCGTGTAATTGCAATTTAGATAAACTAAATATGTAAAATCATCAACATTACCATGAATATGTGGAAAGTTGTATATAATTCCTGATTCCCAGTAATACCAGCCCACTTGTTGGTTGAAAACCTAACTTGGTGGTTGCGAACAGCTACCACATGAGGATTCACTTCAGCCCAACAATGGTTGTTATGGATGTTAAAAGTCCCGTCTCTACTGAAAGTCGATTCATCTGTGAAGAGAACCCTCTTATGAAAATTTTGATCATTGGCTTTACAGTTCAGCATCTCTTGACAAAATGCAATTTTGTAACGGTTTTTCTATATGAAATTACTGCATGAAAATAAAAACACCGATAATGAATTTTAGATTCCCCATAATATTAGAAATACTTT
>NW_019384286.1:53669-151164 GCF_000648655.2 Copidosoma floridanum | reverse complement strand
GCCTTTTTATTATATTTAAATAACTTCGTTGTTCGTTCTCTAGTACCATTGCACTATTCATTAAATATACTCAAGTTTCTTATCAGCAGAACAATAGCATATACTTTAAAATTTGAAACGTGTGGATATGAATTTTCATGTCTGTTGTTCAGAATTTATAAAAAAAAACTTATGCTCTTATTTTTATTAGTACTATCTCTACCTTTACATTTTGCATTATCTACGCTGTAATAAGTATGTTTTTTTTCTTAAAAAAAAATTGACTTATTCAGAGAATATTAGTAAAAAGAGTTATAAATAAAAATTGTTACTTAAAGGTATTCAAATCCTTTTATCTTATTTCTAATGGAGTTGTTTTATCTTACACCTTCTTGTGCAAATGTTAAAGGTGATAAAATTTTTTTCTGCACTGCTCAGTGGTTAGAAAATAATCAATTCTGTTCATACAATTCTTTACATCAGACCAGAAGAATTTTGTATTTTTTGACGAAGCAGATAGTTCTGTCTTTTCTTTGAGTACATTGATTATGCTAAAAAATTGTCTAGTGATTATTAAAAGTATACCAAGTATTGTCAATTGAAACTATTGAGGCTGATGTGGAAGTGGTCAAAGTTTTACAAACATTTGTCACATAAAGAAGATGATGTAATTTGGTAATTCATGTAAAATACTATTTGTGCGATTTTTCTAACGATTCTTGTGAAATGAGTAGTGTTAAATTGTGTAATTTGCTTACAGGCTTGCTTTAAAAGACATTGGCTTGGTGCTAAAAATGGCAGAAATTTTTCATTTGGAGTGTGCAAAGACTTTGCTGGGCGATACAGATAAATTTTAATTAGATACAAGAAAAAATGACACAAAGGTCTGCTTACAAAAAACATCTTGTACAAAAGAGTTAAATAACATGGCTGAAAATATTTCATCCGTCGTTTCTGTTGCTGGAGTCTTATTACCAGTTTTAAACAAAGAAACCCAATATACAAATAGTGATTTAATTCCTGTGCCATCAATGGAAGAAAACTTGCGCAGTTTGGCTCTTGGAGTAGCTTCAAGAAAATGTATTTGCCTGCAAGGTGTAGTTGGCTGCGGTTAAACAGCCGTCATTGAATACCTGGCCAAAACAACTGGACACTGGCCATCTAATTTGATTAAAGTACAGCTTGGGTATCAAACTGACTCAAAAATGTTTTTGGGAACTTACAGATGCACCGATATCCCTGGAGAATTTGTATGGCAGGCTGGTGTGCTAACACAGGCAGTAGCAAGTGGAAAGTGGCTCCTTCTGGAGGATATAAACTGTGCTGCACTAGACGTTGCTAGCATTTTGAGTAATGTCATGGAAACTAAAACTCTGTCTGTTTCTGGATACAAAGACACTGTTCACATTAGCAGTGGATTTCAGCTGTTTGTCACGCAGAGATTGATCCTCACGATGTCTGGCTTCCAACGTCAGTCATCCAGAGCCAGTAGTCTGTTGGAAAAACACTGGCTATGCATTACCATGGAGTCGCTGTCAAAAAAAAAATTGATAACAATTGTCCAAACTATACTCCCAGTATAGAATACTGTTGCTTGTAAGATCGTGGACGTTTTCTTGTTGTTTTCTGTAGGCAATCATAATTCCGATAGTGATGAAGACGATGAACTTGCTGTTTTAAAAACGGGAAGATTAATTTTTACTAGACATCTAATAAAATTGTGTCACAGAGCTATTAACGGCTTCAATGTTTTCTCCAAAGATTCTGCTCTTGAATAACCTCAAGACGCCATTAACATATTCTGTTGTTCTGTGCCATTTCAAGGTAAAAATATATTCGTCAACAAAATGCAATTAAATTAATTTTTCACATCTTCACGCAATCAATTAACATTTCCATATTCTTTCAGATCACAGATTAGTCTTAGCAACGGAGATCTGGAACAAACCTGGCAACATTAAAATGCAAACCGATTATTTTTGCCGAACTTACAAGCCGTTGATCAGTCTCTCAGCAAAATAGTTTACTAGCAGTCGTTGTCAACTGGAACGCAAGCAAGCCAAGCAATTATCTCTTGAGCAACGCACCGCCAAATTCTCATTCACTCAACCATCCGCCTGCCTGCTCGAGCGCATCAGCTGCTGTGTAGCTCAAAACGAGCCAGTACTGCTCGTTGGAAAAACCGGCAGTGGCAAAACCAGCTGCGTTCAGTACTTGGCCCGCAGCACAAGTCACAAACTGATCGTCATCAACATAAACCAGCAAAGGGAGAGCGCTGACTTGCTCGGTGGCTACAAGCCTGTCGACTTGAAAATCCTTATTTCTCCCATTCACAAGGAATTCGAGATTCTGTTTCGCTCATTCTTTGCGGTCGAGTCCAACAAAAAATTCCTGGAACACATTGGCACTTGCTTCACCAAAAGCAAATGGAAGACCCTCGTTGCGCTGATGAATACCAGTACGGATGCTGCTTTGAAGCGACTCAGGTCAAAGGTTTCAAGCATCAGCGAGCCGTAAGACAAGAGCCACGAGACTATAAGAAAGTGGGACCAGCTGGCTGCCAAGCTGAGAAAGCTGGGGGCTTAAGTGAAGAGGCAGCCCTCGTTGGCTTTCGCCTTTATCGAAGGGAGCTTGATTAAGGCTTTGAAAGAAGGTCAGTGGGTCCTGCTCAACGAGATCAATCTCGCCAACGCTGAAACTCTGGAGTGCCTCTCTGGTCTACTCGACCCATCGTCAAGTTCTACCTGAACGTGCGCCAAGAAGCCACGTGGACTCTACTCGACGGTACCACGCAATAGTCGCACTACAGATTGTGGTGAATCGTATTTTTTTGTCTTTCTGTTTGCTCTCTTTTCTGCCCTTTTCACAAGTATGACTTAAGCATACCATTTTTTTGGCTTTATTCAAGAAGTTTCTCGTAAAAACTATTATCTAAGATAATTAAAGTTAAAGTTCCCATATCCATATAGTATTTGTACATCAGCATATAAAGCATTATAAGAAGCTCTAGTTTTTATATATCTTGAAAGTCAATTCGTTTACGCATGGTTATAAGATAAGGATTTGGTTCTTAAAATATTTCAAAATAAATTTTGTTATAAGGTAATAGGTACTACTTATTTTTTATCATCTATACTAAGATATGTTCTTGCTGTCTACACTCTTGTTGTTACATGATTTGACATGTTACCTTTGAAATACTCATGCTATTACATCTGTTGCATGGCTTTAAAACATGACAACATAAGGAGCAGACAATATTTACCTTGTAATATCCAAACTTTAAATTACCAGCAGTACAGTTTAGCAGACGCTCGTGCGTGGGCACATAGATATACTCATGTATACAGTTCTCACTGCTTACCAAATAAGCTCAATGACAATGTGGCAACGTCACGAGCTTATGTGGGTGTGCCATACCCTCCTAACTCCATTTAGGGGTAGTTTGGAACGTATTTTTAATCGCTTCCTATTTAAAAGCTATTTGCCCTAAAAAATTAATTCCAACGGGGTTCGCTTCAGAAAAAATTGCCTTACACACTGTTCCTGGGAAATATCACCGTTACATATAATGCATATATATGTTTATCCACAAAGTAATCTGTAATTTTTTATTCTGCTTACAGACAATTGTTTAAATGCTCTATATATTTGTATGAATGTGTATATGTTCGACCACTCATGCATACGCTTGAGCTTTCATGTACATGCTTGCGTATACACCTACGCAATAACATGCACAGTCATACATTACTATTTACATATATCTATGTATTTATCTTCTGATAAAAAGAAAAACATATCCATTATTCAATTTTATCGTAGATATTTCTTTCACACGTATTTTTCATTGTTTAAACAATTTATAACAAAAACTATACAATAAAATGTTTTAAATAAATTACGTAAAACCTTATTTAGTCCATTTCAGAATCACTTTGTCCTTTTCTCTACTGCTTTTTTTTAACATACAACTTCTAGTGATGACTCTGATTCTGGGTTCAGAGGTGTTGAATCAGTTTCTAGTATTTGCCTGGAAGGGTTAAGCATTTAAATCAATGTTGTAATATCAATTACTTGTATTTGTTTGGCAGCATTTAAGGTACGGAGTTTTAAATTAAACTTTGCAACTGGCGATGACCACGGTTTCAATGACGTATCCAAACTCCCATTTGTGTAAGAGTGTTAGAGACGCAGGCAATTTTGCTGACAATTGAGGGTTGTATATATCAGTGGAATCCAACATAAAAATAAAAAAAGTTCGTATTACCCACTAAGTATAGGTTTAGAGCCTTACGCAGTCTTAACAGTATCATAATAAAAATATCAACCAGAGATATCCATCCGTTTTCACCCCTAAAACTGCAAGCTATTTCTGGGGACTGCTGCTCCATCAATTCACCCATTTTAAGCCCCTTAGTGAATAGAAAAGTAGGAAAAACGAGTAACATTGTTAACGACCATGGTAAAAAAATATACAATGGATCTAAGTGATCTGTTGATAGTGAGAATGGTATAATCTTTCTATATTTATCAGATAAACCACATGATTTCTCGTCAATAAATTGAGTGGATCTAATAAAGTTTTAACTGATTATTTAAAAAACAAAAGCATTTTAGATTCTTTTTATCAACTCAGGTCTCTAATGCAATGATGGTGGTGAAAAACATTTTTAAGCTTTTAAATAAATGGTGACTGATAAAAAATATCTTTCCAATCCGAAAAATTGATGACTACTTCTGTCTTGCTTAGTTACCCTTAATATTCTGTCTGTATGTCATTTGCTTGATTTTTGATGCATATGTGACTCGAGTAATTAGTAAGGTTGAAGTAATTGCTGAGGAAATATGCTACACACTTTTACAACCGATCGTAAGGGAATTATAAGTATTCAAAATACAGTGGTAAATGTGAAGCTAAGCAGGTTAATACTTGCCATTTTAGAAAAAGCTTCCGTGCATGATCATTACTTTCTATTTTGATACTTTTATGATTAATCTTATAATGTTAAATAGTAAAAAAATGTTACGCAAACTGGACGCGAGTCAGCCACAAGAGAAAAAAGGTTTTGTCAGTAAAAGTTATCTGTTATGTATTTATATAATCTTCCTAGGACTTTTTTGGGCTGAGGCCACATTAGACTTGTATCTCCTCTATCCATTACATAGACTCTTTTTTTTATAATTTTTTTTGCATAGATAGACCAGTATAAAATTAATTTTAAAGCTGTAGCTGGCTTATTTAAGTGAGTTTACTCTTAGCATTAATATCAAAGAGCACCTTCTTGAAAACTTTGCTACTGCGGACTCTGTGGAGCGTTACAAATTTTTTTGTAAAGTAGTGTTAAAAGAGCATCAGCATTTATTAAATGAAAAATATATAAAAAATATTCAAAACCTAATCGATAACAGCGAAATAATGCTGAAAAGTCTTATAAACTATTAACAATTAATAAAGTTGCATTCACACATTAAACAAAAGTTGTTGTGTATTAAAGGTCTCTTATTGACGTCTTGAGCAACTCTAATACAGCTCTAGCAGTAGAGTCTGCTACAGTAAAAAATGACCCAGAGATTGTTGAAGTAAGATATTTTAATACGAAATTTAAGTGCATTTTTCATACAACAGACTTGCATGATTAGTTTAAAATAAGTGTGTAGAAAGTCATCCCGACTATCATTAAGGAATTTTAGTTATCCGCACTAGAAATCGCACTAGAAATTTTAACAAAACCCCTGGGACAGTATAAATCAAATCGTTTTTCAAAAATTGCGAGATTCTATACCTATCGTTGACAAAAAACGATAAAACTAATTTCACTTTTATTTTATTTATTCACGATGACCATCCCACTTCTGACACCAAAACTATTGCGTAGGGTTCCATGGTATTGGGGTGCACACGGAGTTAATAGTCGACAAACTAGTATCGGCGTCTTTATTTAAGCAAAACAAAAGAAGAGTGCGTCGCGTGTATACGACCTTCGTCCTTGCTGGTTCTAGCCAGAGAGCCCAGCTTTCTTCAGTATCCTATCTGCTTATCTCTTTGCTTTTGCTTCTCTAGGCCCCAAAAAGAGGAGGCGTACGTACGTGCAGCTATGATATCGTACGTGACATCAATAAGATGTATTAAAAGAGTCAGTAAAGCTAAAAATGCCATGAAGGCTAAAATTATCTTCAAGAACCAATCTAAGTCTTAACTTTACTTGAATTTTGTAGCTATTAATCTTAACAACAATCAATTACCTTTGTAAAAAATTTATCTTATCAATGCAAACCTCAAATTTATTTTTATTATAGCTTTTTTATTGATCTTGATTTTTGACTAATAAATAAAAAAAGAATACAATCAAATTGAGTTGATAAAGAAAGAGATAATGTAGGTAAAGAAATATAGCTTATACAACATGTATTTTTACTGCTGTAACTGCCCAGAGGACTTCCGACTTCTAGCTCATCGAAAAAATAAAAAAAGGAAGCACTATCTTATTTTTAATTTTATCAGCATTCTTATTTACCAACAAGTTTCCTTGAATGATCTTCGATAATATACATGGCTCGTTACTGAAATTATTCAAATACGTTATAATCTTCTTTAGTAAGCCTGAAATCTCGAGAAATAATTTTAATAATTTCTGCAATAGCACTCGCAGACCGTACCAAACTTGAGGCACGTAAGCAATTTGATTACTAACAAATTTGCTTTCAAAATGTTTTCCAACAATAAAAGGTTCAGGATCAGTTAGTCCTATTTTGATAAATAGAGATCTTTTTTTTACTTAAGTTAAAAAATCATTAAGAATTAAAAAGTATTAATTAAAGTATAAATCTATTTCTCTAAAAATTATTGTGACATTGTTTTGTTCCAATAATATTACATCTTTTTAAGCTGATGGAATGTACTTTACTTACAAAGCTCTTCATATATTTCACTATTTCCTGCACAATCATTCTTAAGTATATTAAAAGACCATATAAAGACAATATTAATCGTAGCATGAAATTGAAAATAAGTCTTTTATACATGCTAGACGGCAATTGTCAATCGTTATTAATGCAAAAATTCGCGTAGATAGAAAAAAAATCTTATAATAGGATTATCTTTCTAATTCAGTACGGAGTTTGGAAACTGCAGCAAAACATTTTTTGAGCTCAGTTTTATAAACTAATTTCGCTATAAACATCCAAGCATAGTCTGACAAGTATGGTCACACGTTTAATGCTAATAGCAGATGAAACAGTAGTAAACAAATACTTCTGTTACTTTACGATGACAAAAATATGTGTAACTTTGTAAAGGTAAAACATCTACACACTTGCATCATAGTCTTATAATAAACCATAAATCTGTACACAAAATGGGAATTAGAGCATGAATTTATTTTAGTCATTAACAAAATTGCCAATACTTGGACGTCATGCTGACGTCATCTTCAGGGCAGCTAATAAAAATATGCACAAGAAAGATTACATAATTGTTTTTCTCTATGCATAGCTAAAATGGTTTTAGAATTGTTGGAGTCAACTTTCATTCCAAAATGTGGAAATTTCATGTTAGCGTACATGCGCTATGTAGATAATTGCTTTCTTTTTATAAAAACTTCACAGATTGAACATGCTTCGAACCTGTTTAATGAATGTAATCCGTTTTTACAGCTAACAGTAGAGAAAGAGAGAAAGAGAGAGAGTGACAAACAACTCTATACCATTTTAGACATCTTCATCACACGGATTCTTGACTCTTCATGTATAATATAAAAAACCATCTTTTTTTGGATGCTTGTTAAATTTTTTTTCTTATGATCCTGTTAGCTAAAAGAAAACAGTTATTTATGAGTTAATTGATAAAATTCTTAAGCTGGCTGATCCTGAGTTCAGGTCCAAAAACATCCAGGAGGTTAGGAGGATCCTTGCTGATAATGCATACGCCTGCTATTTTGTTAAAAAATACATCAAAGCAAGGATTAGCTTTCTTAATAGACTTCTCAATAAATTGAGAAACTCAACTCTGGATGGGGTCCACTACTGTTCCGAAAATCATAACTCCAGCCCTAAAACACCATTTATTGTTCTCTCGTACTTCCAACTTTCAGAAAGTTCTTTGCGTAAGATTTTTTCTGAATCTCACATTAAAGTAATTTTTTCTAATTCATGTAAATTAAGTTTATGTAAATTCATGTTAATTTATAAAATAGGGTTAAAATAAAATTCCTACATTTAAAAAGGGGGCCATAGTTTACTGTATATTTTGTGAATGTGGTACTTGCTATGTGGGTCAAAGTAAGAGACTACTTGACATTCGTATAAGTTAGCCCTTACGGATGGTTAAAAAACAAGATAGTAAATTGGCCATTGTTCTCGACTCACTTCAATTTAACACACTTTTATTTTTGATTATGTTAAAATTGTAGACCAAGAGAAGAATGAGTTGAAACGTGAATTTTCTGAAATGGTATACATTTGTGTTCATGATAACAATGTAATTAGACAACTAGACACTAGCAAATCAAATGTATATAATAAGAAATTCTTACAAGATATTGAGCAAAAAATCAGTAAATACTCTTAACTTTTTCTTTACATGTGTATTATACACTATCATACGTTTTATATATCGTATACTGTGTAATATGCTTCCTTGGTTTTTCAACGTCCTTGAATACTTCACCTAATTTTATATACGTGCTCCTTTGTAATACTAAAATTAATTATACTTCTACTTCATTATATATAGATTATTGTTTTTATTTTTGTACAGTCTATAATGTTATTTTAGAAAGAGAAAATTTTTTTACCAAACAATTATGTTTCTAAATTTTTAATTATGTACTAAGTTTTCTTGCTTCACTTGCAGTGTTATGTGTTATCCTTAGACTTGCATTGGTATTAACAGAAAATCTTTTTATTATGCTATTTTTGCTGTTTTCAATTTTGTTATTTCTCTTGTGTACATTTTTATTAGCTGCCCTAAGGATGACGTCAGCATGACGTTGAAATATTGGCAATTTTGTTATCTACTGAACTAAAGTCATGCTTCAATTACCATTTTGTGTACAGTTTCATTGTTTATGTGTAATTTTGTCTACTTCTCCAACAAAAATCACATAAGGTAACACCAGCCGATTATTTAATAATAACCAATCCTCATGGGAACTAATTATTTCATTATTTTTCTGGGCATCCTAAAAAACAAGACTTAAGAGATTAATACATAAATTCAAGTCAACGTTCTCTTATTGACTGCAATTAAAAATAACTTTTAATTTCATTCTAACTTGAATATATAAAATAAAAGCCTGGGCCATTTTGTGTTGCTGTAAGCTTTGCATGTTTTCTTATTCTAATTATGTTTGGAATTGTTCGACACAGAAATAACAATAATGAAGCAAAGACTTCATTACATGAACCTGTTTCATACAAAAGTCTAAGTTATCATAGCACACCAAAGTAATTGATAAATGTTTGGGGAACAGGTATTAAGTATGTCCATTTGTTAACAAAAACATACCTTTTGTCCGTAACTGCTTGTAAATACTATTGAATTTCTTAACCTCTTCTATTTTTAATTTTTGAAAAGCTTAAACAAGTTTTGCATCTGTATTCATCCAAGAATCAGCAAATGACTTGTCACAAGATTTCCCCTGGAAGTCAGTTATGGTTTTTTCCGCGATTAAATATGGGATAATACTTCAATAATCCGCTTCTAGCTATAAAAATTTTTTTATTTCAATGCTTCTTTTACGTAATTTCATTTATGTTACATGACTCTATGCTTAACACTTTTACAACAAGTTACAGTTGTCTAACCCTATTCTGTCTACATTTACATTGTGAGTAAGATAAATTTCGTAAAGAAATAGTTAATAACAAGACTAACCAGAGAAATACCTAGTAGGAGACACAAACAAGTGAAACTTGTTAAATATCGAATTGCCGCATCTAATGGTATATTTTTATCACTTAGAACTGGGTACCACTAATGAAAAGTAGTGTTCCACTGTTTAATTATAGTTTCTAGTAAGTTATTTAGTTGATTTATATCTGTCAAACATTTAAAATCATTTTGAATTAGAGAGCCTAAAAATATTTTAATTTCATGATTTAAAAGAAAATCAGCTCAGCTGGTATATAGTCCATATTGTATATTTTTGACTCTGGAAATTCAACATTCATGGAAACTCTATAATGTGTGGTTTTTGACTTACGATTTGCAACTTATGTTGAGCTAGAATTACTTTAATTTCCTATTTTCCGTAGTTAAGTTCTCCAATATTTGTAAACGTTATAAAGACAGCCACTGGCACGCACTGTTTAGTTTGTATCACTTATATGATAGAAATTGTAAACATACTGACGATCTTTAGTAGGAAAAAACTTAATTAACTGTTCTCGTAACTCCAGAAATAACTTATTTTTTATCCTGTAAAGTTAATTCTAATTTTGGTTATTACACTTTAAGCATAAATTTTTAAAATTTAACTAAACTTATTAAAAACAAAAATAAATTAAGAAAAAAAAAATTCATCGTAACATGCTGCTGAAAAGTTAGTAAAGTTAAAAGTTAATAACTTTTTATGATTTTGGAAAAACTAAGATATCAATCATAAATTGAATTTCAATTTTTCAAATGTGTACCTACAAATAAATTATTTTTTTATCACTGCAATTTTTAATTACTCTGCTATTCACTAAGCACTATAAAAAATTTATTATAAAATCGACTTTAGTATTTTATTTCATGAATTTTAATTTCAATGTATCCATGAGCTTTGATTTAACAACAAAATTAACTCACGTGTACAGTGGCTCGCTTTTTTTTAATTCAGTCAGTATAGTTATTTCTTTGGCCCATGAGTAGTCTACTCAACGAGTTAATTTGTACGTTTCTCAAACAATTTTTCCTATCAACCCACACGATAACAATAAATGGTAAATATCATTCTGGATTAATTGGATTTGTAAATGAAACAAGCAGTGATAAGCTAGTTAACAATGGAAAAAGAGTGTTAAGAAACGCTCATAGGGTTAATGAAAGATAAATTTTACTTGGGACTAGAGGAACTGGATTTTTTAATAAGATCATCTTGTAACGTAGAAACTTGCTATGAATTTTAATAATTATTCTGCTTAGTATCATTTTTTGGACTCGATAACGGTGAGTTCTCTTGAGGGAAAGGCTCCTCAAGTAGGGATCAGAAGCCATTTTCTGAATTATTTAATGACTTATCAACACACACATCCACTTCTATTTCATTTCACACAATGTCATACACATTCAAACCATTTTCCTCGACAAATTCAGCATTATCGATGAAATTATAATCAACTAAACTGGAATAATGAAGCGCATATGAACGCCTGCATCATAGCAACACTTATTGAGACATATTTTGAATGTTTAGGTTATACTGCATGCTTAAAGCTTATCGGGAAAATAATGACCTGGTGTATCTTATACACATGATTATACCTCTAAGTGCATTTACATTTGTCATGAACTTTAGTAGTTTTCTCTGCTGTAAGCACAAGATCTATTATGTACTAATCTATTTATTTCCTAACATAAAAAATTTTTATTTATTATAGTATGAGGGAGTCTTATTGTAAGCTGGTTAGCACACCTACACCTACCATGAGTAGTAGTACCAAGCTCTGCATGCGCTACTGTCCCACAAAATCAGATGGCGGATGCTTAGTTTTTTCGTAAAAAGCATAACAGATAAAAATATTTGGCGTGCTATGTGATTGTTTTTCTATCAAAAAATATTAGCTAAAGAATTTGCTTCAAATTTTGTTAGTGCTCTAATACCTCCCAAATATTGACAATAATAAATGGTTTGACTAATTTAAGTAAAAGTGCTTATAAGTGGTACCAACTTTTCTAAAACTCTTGAAAAGATGTGGATGAGGAACCTCACTTAAGACGCCCAAGCACATCAACAGCAGATGAGAATATTTAAGCTGTGAAGAAGATTATTCTAAAAAACCGTCAAATTACAGTCAGAAAAATCAATAATGATCGCAGCATGTTGGTCGCCTTGTGTCATAAAATTTTGTTAAACGTTTTGGGCTTAAGACGTATGTCAGTAACGTGTATTTCGTAACTGCTTAATTTCTACTAAAAAGAACCATTACATTAAAATTGCTTGTGAGCTGTTGACCTACGTCAATGATTATCCTGATTTGGTTAAAAAGGTCATAACTGACAATGAAATATGGTTATACGCACTGAGAAAAAAGTACAACGTCTGCTACATAGGCATTTGTATTTATGTACTAATAACGATAAAGCAACTATTTAAAATAAAGCAACGACGAGGCATGCGTTGCGGGGGATATGCCCCCAGCACAGTCGGGTTCCCCTCCAAACTTCATGCGTAAAAAGAGAGCTCCCCCACTTTTTAGTTACTAGAGGGGTGAAATTTTCTCCCTCTTGCTCAGTATAGGTATTCTCTTTATAAAAATTAGTTTCTCCTTAAGAAATAGTCCAAAATATTTTTTT
Source organism: Copidosoma floridanum (assembly GCF_000648655.2). The sequence continues at coordinate 138,683 of NW_019384286.1, read as the reverse complement.
TTTTTTTTTTTTTTTTTTATAACATAAAAATACAATGACATTTAAGCATGTGGTGTTAATTTTAGGTGAAGAACAACAAAGGTTAATACGTTTATTAATTTATCTTAGAGTTTGATGCCTCTACAAGTGCAATGGTGTAGAATGACACAATATTGTATATAAAATAGCATACATATTCTCTTGTTAAAAATTCGCATTTCGTCGTATCTATAGACACGATTTCTTTATACACACTCACTAAATCTGAATCATTTATATCTCTTACAATTTCGTTTACAAAATTAGGTCTATGATAGTCAATTAGCGCTTCATAAGGATTAAAACCTTTTTTTGAAATATAATCTACAAATTTCTACCCGACAGTAGACATCAAATTAGACTAATTACTCATTACACATGAATTACGATTAATACGTTTAACACTAAATTCGCTTGGATGATCAAAGGTCCCTTTTTTTAAAACTTAACTACGACGGCATTGCTTCGCAAATCAACCACTTATACCTTGCTTTCATCTTTCTTCATGCTCAATAGCCTCATCGTTATAACTTACAGTTAACATTAGGGACCAGCTGGAGCCATAAATTTAAATGTCCTGCAAGTTGCTGTCATCCGTGGTGTAATACTTCTCAATGTATGTAGATCCTAGTTTTAATTCGTTCCAATCCAAAATTTTCAAGGAAATCTCTTCGGAATCTGTGCTTAAAATATGAACTACAGGTTCCCAATCGTTTTTAAGTAATTCCTTACATTCCAGATTTACTACGGCTTTTTTGCCAAATGACCCAACAACCCATAAATTTCACAAAAAATTGACAGATGTGATTCTTAATACTGCTTCAGGATTAAGAGATCAATTGCAACCGACTCCTCAACCTTCTTTTTCTGGAACTCCAGTCTTCTGTTTTATTGTATTGACGGTATGACGAGGTGTCAGGGACTCACTACTAATTTGACTTGTTTAGACTAGTCGTAGCTCGAAAGAGACAGTTTGAAAGACGTTTGGAGGTGGGAAGTTACGTTGTAGCATGAAAAATTGCTTTAACAACACACCTAGAACAACTTTAATGAAAACAAGTATGATCGTATATCGTGCGTGGATAAAAACCGCTGAGTATGAAATTTTTTACAAATTATTAACATTCAGAAGTAGGATCACAAGACACTGACATCAGTTATTTTTGGAATTAATACTAATGTAACATTGGTATCTGTCACTAGGCGTTCAAGAATGTACAGACTGACAATTATAAGTAAATTCATGGATTCACTTATATCAAAGACATATAACTGCAACTTTTTTGTAAACATTTTCCCAGACAACCACTACCACCCAACGCCGAGCTTTCAAGAATTTCTTTAAAATACCCTAACAAAATAAAATGTCTGACAATTTCATCATTTTTTTTTAATCAGCATAAAAATTGTCGAGAAATCTGGGAAAACCTAAGCCGTTACTTATGTAAAACAAAAACATGAAAAAAAACTGACCACATTCGTTTGAAGATGTGCTTTCTAAATATTTAATATTCCAACGCAGTTTCTTATAATTTGTACGAAATCGATGAACTTGCTGCATTATATAAAGTTAAGTACCAAAGCTATCAAAATTTAAGCCATTAGAGTATGTATTAACGTATACAGCAACCCAACGCATATCTAGTTTTGTGTAATCATCAGTGTTTATGATGAGTGCTATCGGTTTCATTTACACCCGTGGGATCTGATAGGCTGGAAACACACCAGTGGTATGCTATGTGATTTGTGACAAAATTTGCAGTATCTGTAGGCTGTCCATTACTTTCGCAAAGCCAAGATTTCAGTTTATGAGCGTTATTCAATATACACCGATATTTGTGATGATTTGGTTCCAATGCATGATGCATACAATATATTTACAATGACAAATTGCTTAAAGGAGGACATTCAATATTATATTCTTAATTTATTACCTGACTAAGAGCTATTTTATGTAAAACGTACCACTTTTTGCAACTCCTGAAGTTAGTTCTCCTGATTCTTCTTACAATATTATTTAAAATTTTAAATAGTAATTTAAAGGGACTTAGCCCTCAAAGAAATCAACTCCATGATTATGTCAGGACAACCTAATATTTTGTCGTTGTGCCTCTTGACTTTATTTTTGCAAGCAACAAGGAGATGTCACTACCCTATGTGCTGAAAAGTCATTATTCAAAGCAATGATATCAACCTCCTTCTGCATCATTAAGTCTTTTTCCACCTTGAAATACTGAATGTCAACTAAAAAGTCTATTACGATTCATAGATGGTTGAGTGTACCAACACAAATTAAACCAAGAGATGATTATCGTGTCCGTGTAGTGAGTCTAAGTTTATGTTGTTAGTGGCACTATCTAGCTGCTAAAAACGACCATGATTTGACGTGACACATTGATTTCGAGAATACTCTCGTACTCAGCATACACTATAAAATTAACAGTCGAATTTAGAGCGTCGGCAAACCGAACGTCCAATCTATCGCTGCTGTGTTTAATTAGGTTCCAAAGAGAACATTCGTTGGCCGAAAATTCTGGCGTTCAATTAAAAGCAAAGAGCCAGTAACTGTTGGGATACCAGCATTTTAACGCTTCTCACTGAGAGATTCGCTTCTTCGACGCAAACGGAAATCAAGTTTGAAGTGTCTGTAAGACAAAACAAATTGCGAGATCTTGTTAACCGTATTCTCACCTCAATGCCACTGATGAGTAATATTTCCTGATTACATACATTACAATGAAGATAGCCAATCACATCAGTTAATTTCTTTGCTAGTAGTAGTGTACGTCACTTGACGAGTCCCGCGTTGGCGTCCAACAGATTGTCCATCTTTGTCACTGTATCGTCTCACCACAATGCAATCGTTAAGTAGGATGATTTTTCCATAGGTCCGTAACTCAATAAAGTTTTCAAATACGATCTGTAACCGTACGCATTGTTAGGAGGTGATACAGGTATCTGATTGAAAAACACATCGACTTGATTAAACAACGAATGCGTAAAATTATTTATTGGTCCCACCTTTAAGATTTTAAATGTTACGTCAGCATTTAATTCTCCATCTTCATTGACAGCCAAATTGACATGAAGACTAAGAATCGTGTGTGCAATATCAATGTATTCGTCACCTTCACCTGGTACGACAAATTTGATCGGTGAATCATCCATAAGTGATGATATCGGCTTGTATTTAATCCAGTGATATTCCTTGATGGTTTTTTAAGTTAGTAGAGTATTAAACAAAAAAAGCTTAGGTGTTAGGCACTCGCACGAGTGACTGTGTAAAAAAGCCATTTAAAAAACTTAACTTTCAAAATTATTTCTTGCAGTTCTTCGTCTCTTTTTCTTTTTTTTTTTATTGTTCTTGTTTTATTCTTATTACCCTGCTTGCACGTTTTCTTGGTTTTTTTACAATTCTTATGCGTTTCATGTCTTGACTGCACAGTTCTACGAAGTAAATGCAACTAAAATTGCTCGTCAAGTCGCCTGACTTTATGTCCCGAACCTTCCATAAGGTTCTCCGTTTTTTTCTTGGCTCTTCTTTTTAGTGTATTACCAGACTTCATCACACGAGTGTGGAATGTCTCTTTAAAAGGTATATTTCTAGTGGTGACGTCAGACATGATGTTTATACCTACACGAACAGAAACCTTTCCAATAACTTTGGCGTCTCATTTAATAAGTCGTAAAACTCATTGGAATACTCTAGCAAAGAGTGATCCAATACCTTTGTGTCCTCGTTCATAGGGGATTCTAACTTTATTGCGTTCAACACCTCCTCCACTATTTCCATGAGTTGTGGTCAGAATTCCACCACCACTGCTTTAAGAGATGAAGTAGTCCTTGTAGGGATCGATAATTTTTAACTCATTCGTTTAAAGTAAAGCGTTACCATCAGTACTTCAAAGCTGAGTGATATGGGGGCACCAATTTGGTCTCTTATGTCAATTTTAATATTGTGAAATAAGTTAAATAATACTGGTATATACATGGGCGGTATGGAAATTTTATTTGTGACACAACCGTACGCGTATTCGTGAAGGTCCAACGACACCACCCACAACAAACGCGATTGAACGTCTCCTAAAATGTATATTTTACAGATGTCATTGTAAATTATAAGGATGGACGGTAAAACATTGGCAAGATTTACTGAATGAACGGATCAAATTTCATTATTTTTCAAGAAAAGACTTAATGCACATTTGAAGCCCAAGATCTTGCGTTATTTTTCGGACAATAGTAAGTAATACATGTATTCACTGCACACTCTTCCGAAACAGACTAACTTAGCCTCTACGTGACCGCCACTCCCAAAACTAAAAACCACGTGATCTTGCATGGTATCGAAACTATCTACTTTTTGTTTCATTTTTTCGACATTTGCGTATAGCCCTGAAGCGTATGTAATAATCTACATGGATCACAGGACGTTTTTTATGTACATTATTGTGTAGCCGTGGTATGCATTTTACAATAAATTCTCTTTTGTTATCTTTTATTGCATGTTGAAACGTCAACGGTACTTAAATATCTGTTATACCAGCACTCGATCTTTTTTACAAACTCATTTGCTGAGGTGATTTTGTCACGTAATGCGCAGTAGTATTATCAGGGTCATACTGCATGCTACTGTTGCTAGGCAATACAACGTGAAATTCGCTTTTTATTGAATATCTTTTTAATAGTAACTCTTCACCCAAGACTTAAATTTTTTAGGATACCCCTTCTAGTTGACAAAATATTCTTTAAAACGTCGTTTACCTCGATTTTTTTAATATGTCGTCAACCTTGAAAGAGCTCTCGCTCAACTCTTCCTACTAGAAAATATACTGGAGGTAGGTGCTTGCAAAAGATAGATACAATTCTGAACAACTCAAAAGTTTAGCTACTTTCATAACCTTTGGCAAAGACACTTCTCGTCTTACTGATACAAACTAGATCTCCAACATTGTACTTTGGATTCTTATAAATATGTCTGTTGTAACGTTACTTTATATTTTCTCGTGTTGCGCAACATTGTGCACAGTAACGTCAGCTGGCGCTATCTTTGTCGACGAATGCTTCGTGCGATTGCATGCCCCTATCATACTTGGAAGAATGTCTAAAAAATGTCGATTATTTGTGTGTGTAAAGTATCGCCACATTTTGTCTTTACTAGTTCTTATAAAACGTTCAGCTATCGCAGCCTCCATCTGTGGGCAAGGTGCTAATCTGTTTTTAATTTTTTTTTTCGTAAAACAGATTGCATTTCGTACGATCGTCACTTCTTGATAAAATATGTTGAAATGTTTTGGCGACATTTTTAGACGTTTTATCCTTCATAGGTACCACCCAAGCGTATTTTCTAACGACATTGATGACAACAACAACAACAACAACGTAGCCGTCATTGTTAGTTTTTAAGGATCTCAAGCCCATTAGATCAGCTTTCCATACGTCGTCAAAGTTACGCACGTTATAGCTTCTTCTGGGAAAGCGATTTTTTATGGGTCTATGTAAATTATAGAAATCTCAACTATCTAGCTAATTATTTATTAACGTTCGATCGCAAAAACTTATTTTTCACAGCTCTCCCAAGTTTGTTACCACCAGCGTATGAAGTTGGTTACGCTGCTTCGTAGTATAAATTTTGTCCTATGCATTATTCTTTTTTAATGTGAAAAAATTTTATACGAGGTTTGGATTTCCACTTGTGCAGTGAAAATTTTGAAAGCGTAACACATTTTCTGTTACGCCTATAGAGATATACTAATACCGATCCCTATTTCTCTCTCTCTCTTTACTGAGGAGCGCTGAGTTTACGCTACTGCTAGCCAAAATACATGGATATACTATATTATATTCATCTACTAGCAGTTAAGTATGCATGCAAACTTACAGACATGCTGTACATGACGGAGAGAGATGACAGTTGCCGTTCATCCGTGCGTATGTATTAGTTTGCATCCGTCAATTACAATTTACGATTGATGAGTATAAATACAACCTTACTTTTTAAGAAAATTACTGTTTACATTCTACTAAATACTTACATAAATGGAGTCATTTGCTTTTTGCGGCTTAATTTGCTACCCTATTTAGACATTGATTTTACTGCATTGCAGAAAATGACAATTTTTTGCCTATGATTCGAGCTATGATTGTTTCTGTTAATTTCAATAATAAAGACTCGCTGCCTTTAATAAAATTGCTTTACGACATTCTACATTTACATAATAATAATAATAAGAAATATTCATCCACTACTATAGGTAGTACGATTATAGAAAAAATTTTTTCGAGATTTTTAAATAAAATTGCATCTACAACATTTATTTCTTACTTTTCTCGCTCATCGGTATACGGTAAATTAAAGATGTCGCTTATTTTTGTGTCGAGTGGACTCATCGTTGTACTTTGTTAATCGTTTTTTGTTTGCCATACTCAGCAAACCGTTCCCATCGAAAATGTCATCCGGAAAATTACAAGTTCAAAATTGACAATTGTCTGGTGTATTTTGCTTGAGATCCAAAAAAAGGTAATCAAATAACCCCAAAATAGCAAGGATTTTCCAGACGTACTTGTCTCGAAAAATGTTCTATTCATGCGCGATCTCGTATATTTCTGGTACATTCTAAAGAAATATATTTTGTGTGATAAAAGTTACGCTCAAATTGTTATTATGACTACTTTTAGTGAATAAGTCAACGATACCGCTACTATCACATAATTTGTGCCTCAAATCGTGAATAATGACCAGTTTTAAGCTGTTGTCATCCGCCCAATCGCTATTCCGTGGTCATTCCTTGTCCAACTTGATATTACTCTCGGAATGGTGATAAACAGACTGCCACTCACCGTAACAAAAAATGATCTGCTCGAATCGAGGATGACTCATACCATCAATGTGTCGTAAAATCTGTGAGACAAACACGGTCTTGTTGCAACCTCTGAGTCTATTCAGTGTATAAGTTCATGGGTGTTGCCATCGCGTATCTATACTGTCAAACTAAACTCTATTTAAAAGCTGATTGACCACGATGGGGGCCTCCATGGGCCACTCGCAAAACTGCAAACGCTTTTGGAAATCTAGCGCAAAGGTGGCTCGCGTGGCCAATCAGCTCATTTCGTCAGATTTGACTGTCGATTAAGCTCTTTTTGACGCCACCGCTGCCACTGCCGCCAACGCCGCAGCATTGCTGTCGTTCATGGATGGCTTGTGTGACCATTCGGCTTGTAACGTCGCGGTGGTTGAAGCAATAGGTGCTATTGCGCATGATCAAGATTACCTAATGTAAAAGTTTCCTTCTTATTCGTGGCAGTTTTGTGGTTAACGTCATACAAGTAACTGACATCATGATCAGTTTTTTTTCGAGGTTAAAGATTCGTTGTAAAGAATGTGCAAATGTCACAGTTTTTAAAATATGTACCAAGTTTTATTAAATATTTGTTGAAACTATATAAAAAGTGCACTAACTTGAGTACAAAAGGATCGAATGCACTTTTTCTACGTAAGGATGATTTTATTTTTCATGGCTTAAGGTTCGTGGTATAGAATGTGCTAATGTCATATTTTTTTGGAATATGTATCATATCTCATTAAATGTCTGATGCAACACAAACATGAGTCTCAGGCAATCAATTGTATTTTTAACTAGTATAAATGAGTCATGTGTTAATCCTAAAAAGGACCAATTTCTGTATTTTGATAAACTATCTTTTACGACTGTGTATCCATTATTTCTTGGATTCAGAAAAGTATTTTGGGAAACGTATTATTTTTTTTTTCTTTTATATGATATTTCTATAAGCGGTTTTTGACAATCATCATCGCTCCTATATCTAGTCAATGTAGCATTTTCTTTTCTATGTTTCCAACCTATCTTGTCGTTAACTTGTTGATACATTGGCTGTAAAAAGGAAAAAGATGACAGCTTTGGCGTACGTAGACCAAGTAAGTCTTTTTCGCTACTCCCATGTATTATATTCTTTCTCCTGCAACATCACGTTCGTAACCATACAGATAACTCGTCGTCATGCTGTCAAAAGATATGTTACAATAGACTGGTTGACATGCTTCTATTTTTGGTTGAGTCACCACACCATGAAAAATTGTTCGACGAATGGAAATATTCGAAAAGACTATTTCCGTAATATTAGTCATAACTAGCTCACAAATTGTATCAAAACTTATCTTCCGACAATTGCTGTAATTAAATTTAGTACCTTTCACTTTGCAAAATTAATTTTTACTACCGTCGGGTTAAAACCTTTAGTCTTATATACGAAAAACTTTGGTCCACTGGATAAAAGTGAAAAAATGTACGAACCAACTCCTTTATGGGCCAATTCGTCAGTGAGACTGCCTAGGGTTGAACCAATAAGTAAATCTTCCAGTCCTTCTCCAGTCCATAAAAAACGGAATCTGTGTCGTGATAGAGAGCATGTTTTTCTAGAAATTGCAGGTACTTGAAAAGCTTTAAGCGTGCTTGTGCTGTCACGAAAGCAGCAACCTCAACGTTACTTGACAATAATGACGTCAAAGCCTCAGTTTTCTAATTTCAGTTAACATAGAATATATCATCTTTGACGGGTACAACACCATTGACATTGATTCTGCACTCGTAAGTTATTTTATTAATCTTCCTGGGACCTTTTCAGTCATTGTCAAATTCTTATGTTGACCAAATATACCTCACAAAGGGTAGCGTAACAACTTTACGACAAATCGTGATCCAGTATTGAAGTTTATTTCATTTTCGTCAAGATTTACTCCGTACGTTGTACGAATTTCATTGATATAGAACTTCTTTTGCTCGTTAGATAAACAAGTTGGTGGATAACCTAAAGCTAGTGTTTTTATTTAAAAAATTTGTTAATATAATGTGCAAATAGTCTTCCTTTGTCCGTTTCTCAATTGTACTGTGTTACCTCATATTCATATATTTCATTAACATTTTTAACGATATAACCCACTTAAACAGCCACCTTTACTTCTTTGGATACCTCCGTACCTCTTAAAATACGGTCTCTTTTATCGTCGTAAAGCAGTGTTCTTGAAGCAAATTCTGGCAACTCAAATGGGACACAGGAAAAATAAGCTTACTGTGCATTTTCACTGGTAAAACAGGATGATACAAATTTTTAAGTGGTAGCTTATCACACATAATTAAAATGTTTACTTGTTAAACATTGTTAATGTCATTTACTTTTTTTTACACTCTGCTTGATTATAGCATGACGTTGAATGACCAATGGGTAATATACATCGTTTGCAAATATATGGATACAGAGAGCATGCGTTAACGTATTTAAGCTTTTTCTCCATCTCATCAATCATACATTTTGATAGTGTTTTCTATTTGACCCCTAAAAAATGCATGACGTTCACTTAATGGTTTTCTACTCCAATAATTCCCATTTTCTTGAATAGAATTTGAAAGTTCTTCGTTTTCACGTATTTCTCAGTTAAAGTCGCATTCCCATTTTTCTATTAACTCATAATTATACATTCTTATCTTTTCGTTAATCGTGCAAGTTTTCTTATATATATCATCCATTCTATCTTCGGTCAAAATAGTATCTCGGTTTATTCAGTAACACCTCGGGCAGCCGTGCCAAAAGCGACATTAGAGTTGTAATACAATTCCACGATGATCATGCACACTATCTAGAGGAGAACAGTATTTATTGACGAGGATACCTTCTGGTAAGTGTATCTCCGGGCAGTGTCCAACGAGTTTTAAAAATCACTGGAAAATGTGTTTTTTCATCTAAAAAAGGCATTTTAGAGCTAATTTAGATAAATTGTTCACCATTCTATAATTTTTTCGAGGTAGTATACGAATTTAATTTTTTTTAGAAATTTTTTCTTAAACATACGCATGCTGGTCAAAGCCATCAGAGAGGGCTGCTGCCCTAATTTTAATTCTTTTCAAAGACTTATTCTTAGAAAAAAGAGTAGTGCTGGCCTTCACTGGTCAGTACGACATTAAAAAAGATGCCAAAGTAAAAAACGTCGATACAAAACTAGTACCCAAGGTGGTAACCTCTTTAAGGGAATCCACCAGCAGTTCCGATCAAGTGAAAGCCTGGGTGACTGTTGCAGGCCCCACGGACACTGAGGGGGAGGGGTCACAAGTACGTGTCTCATGGCCAACAGGAACTGCTTAATGTTTCATGGCTGTTTCTCACAGACAAAGGGTGAAGAGGAAGCCTGTCGTGCATAGGCACCAATGACACCGAGGACAGCAACGTATGAGTATTTAGGAACCAGATCCAGGAGAAGCTTGCCTTTTTAGAAGAAAATTGTGATAAGCTCAGAGTAAAGTCACAGCAAGTGACTGATAAAGTCTAATCAGCATGAAGAAAGATTACTGAGACGCTAAAAGCAATCAATTATAAGTATGAAAACACAGCAAACGCTTTTAAGTATTTGCTTAAAGCTGCGCTTAAACAACGTGAAGAGGCAAAAATGATGAGAAAAGGCTTTATTTATGAAGAAGAAGCGTTTTCAAATTCTTGGAAGGCGTTATTTAAATTTTTAAAGTGAAAGAAGTAAAGGCAAGATAATTTTTGTCAGCATGTACAGAAAAAAAAACCCTGAACACTGCCCGAAGGGAAATAGAACAAGGTAAAAAAAACAGGAGCCCATCGGACAGCCCTGAAAAACGCCACCAAACCATATCTTCAAAGAAAAAGAAAACAGGTAGTGGCAAACAAAAAGAGATTTTTCTGAATGACAAAATAAGCCAGAAGAAAAAATTGGACGCGACAACAACAGTAGTAGTAAAGATGGCTAAAGGGCAGACCTTTGCAAAGGTACTGAATACGATGAAGGCAAACTTTGACCCTGATAAGGCTAATGTGGCATTGTGTTGTCACTACAAAAAAAGGAGACATAATTATTGAGGTAAAAGGTGTAGAAAATGATATTGTATTTTAACAGCGAATTAAAAAGTCGGTTGCTGAATAGGGTACTGTCAAAATGAACAACAAAAAAGTGACAATAGAGGTCTGGGACCTGGATGCTATTGTAAAAAAAGATGAGGTGAAAAAGGCTTTCGCTAGGACTTTTGGACTTAGGAGCCAGGAGACAAGAGAAGCTTCCTTAAAACCAAATGCCAAAGAACAAAGGCTGTCGTTGATAATGGTAGACGAAATAACGGCTAACCAAGCAGAGGAGGAAGTCAGGTTATGAGTCGGCTTCGTAAGCTGCCGAATCCGAAAAAAAATTAAAGAAACAAGATGTTGCAAATGCCTAAGATATGGACAAGTCTCAGGCAACTGTTAAAAAAAATACAGATCCAAGCTTTGCTACCAGTGTAGAATCTCAAACCACCGGAAAAAAAAGTGTCCAGGCCTAGCACGGTGCTTCATCTGCCCAACGATGGACAACAAGCACGAAGCAGGCAGTGTTAGCTGTCCTTCATTTAAAAGAGTGCTAAAAGAGGTTAAGAGAAAGTCCTAATTAAGACAAAAATAAGCCAGAAGAGCCTTCAGTTAGAAGGCAGGTTAATGTGGACCCATGCTGCTCTAGGTACTTTTACCTATCAGCAAGGGGAAGCATCAAGCTTATAGTGGTGCTTGCTAGGTTAGCGGCCTACTATGGAGCACTAGACAGGGTGCTGGTCCTCAGGAGCCCTGAGTCCTCTCCAGGGCTTAAGAGGATTGGCACCTCTAGCAAATGATGGCGAGTGAGCTCGTTAATGCTGTGAGACGCGATAGTCTCCCTGGTGACTTCACCCTGCAGTTATGCTAACGCGGTTCCGGGGTAGAACAACCACGCGGCATGGAAGGTGTTTTAGTGGGTATGGGTGGTTTAATAAAAAATATCCACTAAGTGTCACACTTACACTGTCCCTGTAGTGTGCCTTAATGCATTTCCTCTCCTTCACAAAAAAAAACTATTACTCTCACTACTACTTCTACTTCTACTACTACTACTACTACTACTTGCCCTGGGTGGGGTTTTCGCTAGTTCCTCCATACTGGGCACTTCCCCGGGTAAAGGATAGAGGCATCCTCTTGAAATATAAGGTGGCGATGAGCAGCTGGGGTGGCTCTCTGTGGTGGTGGCTAGGGGCGTGGATCGGGAGGCGTGTGTGGCGTTGGCGCGTTTATCTGCGGCGGTGTGGACGGGGGACTAGTGCCCCATGTATCCATCGGTGTGGATGCATGGGCCAGCTCTGATTGTACTCCTGATTCTTTGCTTCTTGCTCATTCCGTGGGTGGCACTTTATTGTTTGATGCGGACCAACAAAAACTACCACCCGTCGTGTATGGAAGTAAGCAGTGGTTAAAGCATTCTTCTCAGATATATGCATCACACTCTCACTAAACACATACAGGAACACTAACAGATTATTCTGGGTTGCATGTGGTGGGTCCTTTTCCAGGCTTGCGTTAGAGGCCTGGTGGCGGGTGAAGCCGGACGATGAGGCCCAGGTAAGTCTGAGTAACCACATCTGATATGGCTGTACGCCTCATAAGCAAAAAAGACGTGGTGGGCCGACTAATCTAGGCTTACAACCACTGAGGAGGCTGTATGGCGACATCTTAGTGCCTTACGCCAGCCCGTTTTGTGGGGTTGTCTGCATGGTCGTGAGACTGTACACCTGCTGCTCGTCTTGCTGGGATGACCGTTGTGTACCAACATATACATACATTACACACGAACACTATTCTTACACTTGTTACTCAACGCCAGGGCAGTCTCCGCAGGTAAGACTGAGGGAGAGTGGCGACTCACGGCCACCCCAAGCAAGTAGCGGTTCTCTTTGGTAACAGAGAGGGCTGCTGCCATGGTTTTTACCCTTTTTAAATACTTATCACTAGAAAAAAAAAGGGTAGTGCTGGCCTTTGTGGGTCAGTACGATTCTTAAAAAGATGCCAAAATGAAAATCATCGATACAATGCTAGTACCCCAAGTGGTAACCACTTTAAGGAAATCGCATGGCAGTTCCAATCTGGTGAAAGCCCAGGTTTCTATCGCAGGCCCCACTAATTCTGGGGGGGGGGCAGAAAGACGTGTCTTATGGCTAACAGGGACTGCTGAATGTTCCATGGCCTTTTCTTACAGACAAAGGGCGAAGAGGAAGCCTGTCGAGTATAGGCACCAACGACACCGAGGACAGCAACGTGTCAGTATTTAGCAACCAGACCCGAGAAGAGTTTGCCTTTTAAGAAGAAAGTGTCGTTATGCTTAGAGTAAAGCGACAGCAAGTTGCTGATAAAGTCCAATCATCAACAGAAGACATGACAGGGACGCTACAAATAATTAACGATAAGTACGGCAACACAACGAACGCTGTTAAAAATGGGTTCAAAGCGGCGCTCAAGCATCTTCAGAGGTGCTGAGAAAACGCTGTTTCACTGTAAAAGATTTGTATACCAACGCTTAAAAGTCGTCATTTAAGTCCCTGCAGTGGAGGAAACAAAGACGAGATAATTTTCGACGGCATATATAGAAAAAAACCCTGAATACTGCCCTAGAAGAAATAAAACGAAGTAAATGAAACAGGAGCCCATCGGACAGCCCTGAGAAACGCCAGCAGACTATATCTTAAAAAAAAAAGACAACAGGCAGTGGCAAACAAGAAAACATTTCACTGAATGACAAAACAAGCCAGAAAAAAAAAGTGGACGCCACAATAACAGTAGTAGTGAAGATGGCTGAAGGACAGACCTTTGCAACGGTGCTGAAGACTATGAAGGCCAACTTTGACCCCGATAAGGCTAACGTGGCAGTCCAAAGTGTTGTTACTACAAAAAAAGGAGACACACTTATTGAGTCCGAAGGTGCAGAGAATGCTACCGCATTCTCACAGCAAATTCAAAAGTTGGTAGCCGGACAGGGTACTGTTAAAATGAGCAACAGAAAAGTGACATTAGAGGTCCGAGACCTGAATGCCAATGTAGAGGAAGATGAGGTCAAAGGGGCTTTTGCCAGGACTTTTGGACATCAGAGTTAGGAGCCAGGAGTAGCTCTCTTAAAGCCAAATGCCAGAGAACAGATGCTGGCTTTAATAAAGGTGGACGAAGCATCTGCCAGATAAGTAGAAAAGGAAGGCAGGCTACGATTTGGCTTCGTAAGCTGCCAAATTCGAAGAAGAATTAAAGTAAAAAGATGTTACAAATGCTCTGGGATATAGACACGTCTCAGACAACTGTAAGAACAAAAGCAGATCCAAGCTTTGCTTCCGGTGTGAAAGCTCAAACCACTGAAAGAAAGAGTGTCCAGGCCCAGCACGGTTCTTCCTTCGCCCAACAACGGACAACAAGCACAAAAAAGGCAGCGGGAGCTGCCCTTAATTTAAAAGAGCCCTAAAAGAAGCCAGGGATAAGGCCAAAGCGGGATCAAAATAAGGCAAAGAGACCTTGAGTTAAAAGACAGGCTAATGTGGACCCATGCTGCACTGGGTACTTTTTACCTATCAGCAAGGGAAAGCATTTGGCTTATAGTGGTGCTGGCTAAGTAGGCGGCCTACTATGAAGCGCTAGACAAGGTGCTGGTCCTCAGGGACCCCGGGTCTTTTTTAGGACTCGAGAGCATCAGCACCTCTAGCAAATGGTGGCAAGTTCGCTCGTAAATGCTGTGAGACGCGATGGTCTCCCTGGTGGCTCCACCCTGAAGTAATGCTAACGCGGTTCCGGGGTAGATCAAAGGCCACGTTGCATGGGGGAGGGGTTTAGTGGGTATGGGTGGTCTAATAAAAAAAATCCACCGAATCCCACATTACCGCTGTCTCTGCGGTGTGCCTCAATGCATTTCCCCTCCCTCCACAAAAAAAAAAAAAAAAAAAAAAAAAAAAAAAAAAAAAAAAAAAAAAAAAAAAAAAAAAAAAANCTACTACTACTACTACTACTACTACTACTACTACTACTACTACTACTACTACTACTACTACTACTACTACTACTACTACTACTACTACTACTACTACTACTACTACTACTACTACTACTACTACTACTACTACTACTACTACTACTACTACTACTACTACTACTACTACTACTACTACTACTACTACTACTACTACTACTACTACTACTACTACTACTACTACTACTACTACTACTACTACTACTACTACTACTACTACTACTACTACTACTACTACTACTACTACTACTACTACTACTACTACTACTACTACTACTACTACTACTACTACTACTACTACTACTACTACTACTACTACTACTACTACTACTACTACTACTACTACTACTACTACTACTACTACTACTACTACTACTACTACTACTACTACTACTACTACTACTACTACTACTACTACTACTACTACTACTACTACTACTACTACTACTACTACTACTACTACTACTACTACTACTACTACTACTACTACTACTACTACTACTACTACTACTACTACTACTACTACTACTACTACTACTACTACTACTACTACTACTACTACTACTACTACTACTACTACTACTACTACTACTACTACTACTACTACTACTACTACTACTACTACTACTACTACTACTACTACTACTACTACTACTACTACTACTACTACTACTACTACTACTACTACTACTACTACTACTACTACTACTACTACTACTACTACTACTACTACTACTACTACTACTACTACTACTACTACTACTACTACTACTACTACTACTACTACTACTACTACTACTACTACTACTACTACTACTACTACTACTACTACTACTACTACTACTACTACTACTACTACTACTACTACTACTACTACTACTACTACTACTACTACTACTACTACTACTACTACTACTACTACTACTACTACTACTACTACTACTACTACTACTACTACTACTACTACTACTACTACTACTACTACTACTACTACTACTACTACTACTACTACTACTACTACTACTACTACTACTACTACTACTACTACTACTACTACTACTACTACTACTACTACTACTACTACTACTACTACTACTACTACTACTACTACTACTACTACTACTACTACTACTACTACTACTACTACTACTACTACTACTACTACTACTACTACTACTACTACTACTACTACTACTACTACTACTACTACTACTACTACTACTACTACTACTACTACTACTACTACTACTACTACTACTACTACTACTACTACTACTACTACTACTACTACTACTACTACTACTACTACTACTACTACTACTACTACTACTACTACTACTACTACTACTACTACTACTACTACTACTACTACTACTACTACTACTACTACTACTACTACTACTACTACTACTACTACTACTACTACTACTACTACTACTACTACTACTACTACTACTACTACTACTACTACTACTACTACTACTACTACTACTACTACTACTACTACTACTACTACTACTACTACTACTACTACTACTACTACTACTACTACTACTACTACTACTACTACTACTACTACTACTACTACTACTACTACTACTACTACTACTACTACTACTACTACTACTACTACTACTACTACTACTACTACTACTACTACTACTACTACTACTACTACTACTACTACTACTACTACTACTACTACTACTACTACTACTACTACTACTACTACTACTACTACTACTACTACTACTACTACTACTACTACTACTACTACTACTACTACTACTACTACTACTACTACTACTACTACTACTACTACTACTACTACTACTACTACTACTACTACTACTACTACTACTACTACTACTACTACTACTACTACTACTACTACTACTACTACTACTACTACTACTACTACTACTACTACTACTACTACTACTACTACTACTACTACTACTACTACTACTACTACTACTACTACTACTACTACTACTACTACTACTACTACTACTACTACTACTACTACTACTACTACTACTACTACTACTACTACTACTACTACTACTACTACTACTACTACTACTACTACTACTACTACTACTACTACTACTACTACTACTACTACTACTACTACTACTACTACTACTACTACTACTACTACTACTACTACTACTACTACTACTACTACTACTACTACTACTACTACTACTACTACTACTACTACTACTACTACTACTACTACTACTACTACTACTACTACTACTACTACTACTACTACTACTACTACTACTACTACTACTACTACTACTACTACTACTACTACTACTACTACTACTACTACTACTACTACTACTACTACTACTACTACTACTACTACTACTACTACTACTACTACTACTACTACTACTACTACTACTACTACTACTACTACTACTACTACTACTACTACTACTACTACTACTACTACTACTACTACTACTACTACTACTACTACTACTACTACTACTACTACTACTACTACTACTACTACTACTACTACTACTACTACTACTACTACTACTACTACTACTACTACTACTACTACTACTACTACTACTACTACTACTACTACTACTACTACTACTACTACTACTACTACTACTACTACTACTACTACTACTACTACTACTACTACTACTACTACTACTACTACTACTACTACTACTACTACTACTACTACTACTACTACTACTACTACTACTACTACTACTACTACTACTACTACTACTACTACTACTACTACTACTACTACTACTACTACTACTACTACTACTACTACTACTACTACTACTACTACTACTACTACTACTACTACTACTACTACTACTACTACTACTACTACTACTACTACTACTACTACTACTACTACTACTACTACTACTACTACTACTACTACTACTACTACTACTACTACTACTACTACTACTACTACTACTACTACTACTACTACTACTACTACTACTACTACTACTACTACTACTACTACTACTACTACTACTACTACTACTACTACTACTACTACTACTACTACTACTACTACTACTACTACTACTACTACTACTACTACTACTACTACTACTACTACTACTACTACTACTACTACTACTACTACTACTACTACTACTACTACTACTACTACTACTACTACTACTACTACTACTACTACTACTACTACTACTACTACTACTACTACTACTACTACTACTACTACTACTACTACTACTACTACTACTACTACTACTACTACTACTACTACTACTACTACTACTACTACTACTACTACTACTACTACTACTACTACTACTACTACTACTACTACTACTACTACTACTACTACTACTACTACTACTACTACTACTACTACTACTACTACTACTACTACTACTACTACTACTACTACTACTACTACTACTACTACTACTACTACTACTACTACTACTACTACTACTACTACTACTACTACTACTACTACTACTACTACTACTACTACTACTACTACTACTACTACTACTACTACTACTACTACTACTACTACTACTACTACTACTACTACTACTACTACTACTACTACTACTACTACTACTACTACTACTACTACTACTACTACTACTACTACTACTACTACTACTACTACTACTACTACTACTACTACTACTACTACTACTACTACTACTACTACTACTACTACTACTACTACTACTACTAC
Source organism: Copidosoma floridanum (assembly GCF_000648655.2). Next base: position 120,048 of record NW_019384286.1, on the reverse strand, counting down.
TACTACTACTACTACTACTACTACTACTACTACTACTACTACTACTACTACTACTACTACTACTACTACTACTACTACTACTACTACTACTACTACTACTACTACTACTACTACTACTACTACTACTACTACTACTACTACTACTACTACTACTACTACTACTACTACTACTACTACTACTACTACTACTACTACTACTACTACTACTACTACTACTACTACTACTACTACTACTACTACTACTACTACTACTACTACTACTACTACTACTACTACTACTACTACTACTACTACTACTACTACTACTACTACTACTACTACTACTACTACTACTACTACTACTACTACTACTACTACTACTACTACTACTACTATTACTTCTATATTTTACGTCAGCACAATCTCTTTCCTATCTGTATGTTTTTTAATTATCACCACTAATATTTTTGTATATGGGACAATTTAAATCGGTAGTTAATGGTTGTGCATAGTTCTCTGAAAGCAAAAATCTAAAAACTATAACTGATGAATAAATATAGCAATACAGTCTGCTCTCCACGTATAGTGGTAGGCGTTCATTCTATGGTTGTATCAGCTTTCAAAAGTAATTTGTTCTCATGTGTATCATCATGCATTTGCCTTATTACTAGGTATAACAAAATTTTTACTGGTTGAAAGTAAACGAAAACAATAATTTTTGAGGTATACTTACGGTCACAGCGCACGATATTTGTTGCCAATGGATGATTACGATCGAAAGATTTTGAACAGCTTTCACAACAGTTTTTTGAACCACTGTATTATTAAAAAAGCTACGTTGAAACATGTCACCCACGGTATTTATTTGACAAAGTAAAACAAGAAAATACAACTTTTTTAATTAAAACATTGATCGATCATAATTAAAACTTACTACTTTAGGCACTACCACACATAGTATGAATGTGTCGTTCTCAAACAAGTGCAATGCATAGCAAACATCTAAGCATGCTTATCAAATAAGCTTGTGTAATAGTTTCCATTGTTAAAATTAAAACAAAACTGAGGACTGGACATCTTCGCTGTGCTATTAATATAATATTTTTGCAAGAAGTTGTTAATGGTCGATTTTTTTCCCCGTGAGTTAGAAGATGACTTATTTTATTAATCATCAAATGTGTATAGGAATCGTTGCCTTACTTCGAAGAATGTGCTGACTCTTGTGTATAATAAATCCAAAACTGAATTTTTTTTAAATTATAAAACAAACGTTGTTCTATATCATATAATACTCAGCCGTTTTCTTATTTTTTAGGGATGTGCTGATTATTTTGTATAAAGTTACCATTATCTTGAGATCTCAACAATTCGAGAAAAACTGTTATAAAACAATCGTTATCTTACATTACACAGTAGGTATTCAGCGTCTTACTTTTGAAAATTTGCTGACTTTTCTTCATAGAGTGTCGATGTGCTACGTCAACGCGTGGCTTGCTAAAATGATTTGATTGGTCACGCCATACACCACTGATCTTATATTTATAGTGTACTTTATTACTACGTATGATTATTTCCATACCTAGCGCTTTCATCATCGAAGCTACAAGTCAATCGTAATACTTTCAAGAATGTGCTGACTTAAGGTAATCCAATAATTTAATTGAACATCCGTAGTCGAGTCTTTACACACCACTCGCGAGATCATGAGCGTTTTGGGTAAGCTAAGTAGTATACAGAGAAGTGGCTTGATTGGTTTGTTTTGGCGATCCACGCGCAAATCAAGTGAATGTTCGTTTTGGAAAAGAGCTAGCGCAACGGCGTACTGGCAAGTCATACGACTAATCAGTATACTTTAGTACTCCGTGCATTGATGAAAAACTCATGAGTGGTTTTGTAGAGTTAGTGCTGAGATAATTTGTTAAAAAAATAAAGTTGATTAGCCATTGCAGCGAAAAACTGTGGCCCGGCCATGACTCTGCTATCTGTGTCAGTCGAGAGGTAGCACTCCAGTTCTATCAATTAATAGAGTGATCATAAAAAAGTGTAGGTAAAGTGTCCCAAAGTCACTGATTGGCTCAACCATTTTTGGGGACTATTTGGGAAAATTGCAATCCAAGCAGTAATGTGAAAATCTGTTTTCTTCTCTACCACTTCCATCAGTTATGCAATGCCTGAAAATAGTGTCTTTGGTGACACTTCCCTTATACACATTATACAATCATCTGACAGTAGTGTCACTAACGTCTCTGTCTTTTTTTCTCCAAAGTGGTAGGTTTTTATCATAATCTATGTGTCTCACTCTCTTTCTTAGTGTATAAAATATAGTTACTCTCCACACCCTCCCTACTTGTCATACTGTATCACGTATAATAACATGCAATACATTTAATGCCGCTAAAGCAAAATACTTCGTATGTGCGTGTATTGGATGTAACAAAAGTATATAACATTTGTATTTTATTTATAGATAGGTGACTTTACTTAAGTGAAGTTAAATTATACTTATAAGTAGCTTATTTTCGAGAGGAGCATATAACCGTCGTGTTGTGTGATGAAATTCATAAAGGTTGTATCTTGCGAATCAGTTTTAGTAAGACATAGAGCGCCATATTTGTATTTGTATGAATTTTGTCTCAAGGAAATGTGTCCCATTAAATAATAAAGTATGTAAGCTTGTATATATTTGTCAGATAACTGTCATTTTTATACTTTTAATGCTACGATAACTTTCGTTTAATTTTTTTTAATCATAAAACATATAATTGACTAATAAACTACAACTTTTTCCATGACACTTGACATTAACTACTAAGAATATTTTTATTACGTTTAAACTGTAAAATAACTTATACATAAGTATACTTAGTGAGAAGATTTGAAAGCAGACTGTCTCGTGGTAGCAAATCGTAAGTCTAAGTTTCATGTGTTGGCTCCGCCATCTTGTCTCGTTATAGATACGAGAAGTTGTCCTGCTTTTGCCACCATATTAATCAAATTTGTCTTTTATTCGTGTTCCTTTCCCTTTTCTTTAACTTTTTCTTGTTCTTAAACCTGAAGAGACCTATAAAAGAACAAACACTATTATCGACTGAAGAGATGAAAAGGGCATCACTGCAGAGCTCAAGGCTATAACAAAAAGTTGTTGTGACGTGTGGTTTAATGGTGTGCAAAAGCGTTGGCTCAAGTGTATCGCATCTAAGAGTTATAACTTTGAAGAAAACTACATCAATATTAATTAATAAATAAAAATTGTTTTTTAAAAATATAAGTTCACCTTACTTTTTAAACACACCTGGTATACGAACAAAATGAGTATCAGTGACACAGTCTTTGACACAGTGGTACTAATTATTTTTAGTAAAATAAAAAATGAAGAAATATATAATTGCTGATCAAGCTACAGCTTCAAACTTATCTGCTGCAAATCACACGGTGAAAGAAAAAATTTTGTTGCTTAGTTAAACGACTACACTTTTCATTAAAATGAAAAGTAATGAAGAAGGTACATGTGTCTTTTTCTAGTGAAATATCTTATTGGAACTAGGAGTAAAGCTTATATAGTTGACAATACAAATGAAATATCTGTTGATCATCTTTGTGTTGCTATTAAACGAGCATATGAAAGTATTATTCCTTATTTGATGAAGATCCCTTTCAGGTTGATGAAATAAATAAATGATTTTTTTATTATTAGTCAATCTTCACTTTTTTATTCGTTACAAACGTTGAACTTCACCTTTTTTATTTGATATTCAGCGAGTTATTAAAAAATTTGACTTGCTTTTTTAAACACGTTTCAAGTAACCACTTTAGAAGAATTATGTAATTCAACTGACACAGAATAACAATAATTGGCAAACTATAATCATAGAACGTGGCTTGTGTTACCACCTGCTCTTGAAAAAGTTTTTGAAATAATTGAGTCATTTAACCTTTTTTTTNTGTGGAGGGAGGGGAAATGCATTGAGGCACACCGCAGGGACAGTGGTAGTGTGGGACTCGGTGGATTTTTTTTATTAGACCACCCATACCCACTAAATCCCCCCCTTGCCGCGTGGCTTTTAATCCACCCTGGAACTGCGTTAGTATTACTTCAGGGTGGAGCCACCAGGGAGACCATCGCGTCTCACAGCATTAACGAGCTAGCTCGCCACCATTTGCTAGAGGTGCTGATGCTCTAGAGTCCTAAAAAGGACTCGGGGTCCCTGAGTACTAGCACCTTGTCTAGCGCTTTACAGTAGGCCGCCTACTTAGCCAGCACCACTATAAGCTTAATGCTTTCCCTTGCTGATAGGTGAGAAGTACCCAGTGCAGCGTAGGTCCGCATAAGCCTGTCATTCAACTTAAGGCCTTTCTGCCTTATTTTGATCCTGCTTGGGCCTTATCCCTAACCTCTTTGAGGGCTCTTCTAAATAGAGAGCAGCTTCCGCTGCCTGCTTCATGCTTGTTGTTCGTTGTTGGGCAAAGGAAGCACCGTGCTGGACCTAGGCACTCTTTCTTCTAGTGGTTTGTGCTTCCTTACCGGAAGCAAGGCTTAGATCTGTTTTCTTCCTTACAGTTGCCCAAGACGTGTCCATATCCCAGGCATTTGTAACATCTTGTTACTTCGATTCTTCTTCGAATTTGGCAGCTTACAAAGCCAACTCGTAACCTGCCTTCCTCTTCTACTTGTCTGGCAGTTGTTTCGTCCACCTTGATTAAAGCCAGCCTCTGTCCTCTGGCATTTGGCTTTAAGAGAGTTACTTTTGGCTCCTGGCTCTTAAGTCCAAAAGTCCTAGCGAAAGTCTTTTTGACCTTATCTTCCTCTACAATGGCATCCAGGTCCCACGATCCACGCCCCTGACCACCACCACAGAGAGCCACCCCAGCTGCCCATCGTTACCTCTTATTTTAAGAGGATGCCCCTATCCGCCACCCGGGGAAGCGCCCGACATGGAGAAACTAGGGAAAACCCCACCCGGGACTACTACTACTACTACTACTACTACTACTACTACTACTACTACTACTACTACTACTACTACTACTACTACTACTACTACTACTACTACTACTACTACTACTACTACTACTACTACTACTACTACTACTACTACTACTACTACTACTACTACTACTACTACTACTACTACTACTACTACTACTACTACTACTACTACTACTACTACTACTACTACTACTACTACTACTACTACTACTACTACTACTACTACTACTACTACTACTACTACTACTACTACTACTACTACTACTACTACTACTACTACTACTACTACTACTACTACTACTACTACTACTACTACTACTACTACTACTACTACTACTACTACTACTACTACTACTACTACTACTACTACTACTACTACTACTACTACTACTACTACTACTACTACTACTACTACTACTACTACTACTACTACTACTACTACTACTACTACTACTACTACTACTACTACTACTACTACTACTACTACTACTACTACTACTACTACTACTACTACTACTACTACTACTACTACTACTACTACTACTACTACTACTACTACTACTACTACTACTACTACTACTACTACTACTACTACTACTACTACTACTACTACTACTACTACTACTACTACTACTACTACTACTACTACTACTACTACTACTACTACTACTACTACTACTACTACTACTACTACTACTACTACTACTACTACTACTACTACTACTACTACTACTACTACTACTACTACTACTACTACTACTACTACTACTACTACTACTACTACTACTACTACTACTACTACTACTACTACTACTACTACTACTACTACTACTACTACTACTACTACTACTACTACTACTACTACTACTACTACTACTACTACTACTACTACTACTACTACTACTACTACTACTACTACTACTACTACTACTACTACTACTACTACTACTACTACTACTACTACTACTACTACTACTACTACTACTACTACTACTACTACTACTACTACTACTACTACTACTACTACTACTACTACTACTACTACTACTACTACTACTACTACTACTACTACTACTACTACTACTACTACTACTACTACTACTACTACTACTACTACTACTACTACTACTACTACTACTACTACTACTACTACTACTACTACTACTACTACTACTACTACTACTACTACTACTACTACTACTACTACTACTACTACTACTACTACTACTACTACTACTACTACTACTACTACTACTACTACTACTACTACTACTACTACTACTACTACTACTACTACTACTACTACTACTACTACTACTACTACTACTACTACTACTACTACTACTACTACTACTACTACTACTACTACTACTACTACTACTACTACTACTACTACTACTACTACTACTACTACTACTACTACTACTACTACTACTACTACTACTACTACTACTACTACTACTACTACTACTACTACTACTACTACTACTACTACTACTACTACTACTACTACTACTACTACTACTACTACTACTACTACTACTACTACTACTACTACTACTACTACTACTACTACTACTACTACTACTACTACTACTACTACTACTACTACTACTACTACTACTACTACTACTACTACTACTACTACTACTACTACTACTACTACTACTACTACTACTACTACTACTACTACTACTACTACTACTACTACTACTACTACTACTACTACTACTACTACTACTACTACTACTACTACTACTACTACTACTACTACTACTACTACTACTACTACTACTACTACTACTACTACTACTACTACTACTACTACTACTACTACTACTACTACTACTACTACTACTACTACTACTACTACTACTACTACTACTACTACTACTACTACTACTACTACTACTACTACTACTACTACTACTACTACTACTACTACTACTACTACTACTACTACTACTACTACTACTACTACTACTACTACTACTACTACTACTACTACTACTACTACTACTACTACTACTACTACTACTACTACTACTACTACTACTACTACTACTACTACTACTACTACTACTACTACTACTACTACTACTACTACTACTACTACTACTACTACTACTACTACTACTACTACTACTACTACTACTACTACTACTACTACTACTACTACTACTACTACTACTACTACTACTACTACTACTACTACTACTACTACTACTACTACTACTACTACTACTACTACTACTACTACTACTACTACTACTACTACTACTACTACTACTACTACTACTACTACTACTACTACTACTACTACTACTACTACTACTACTACTACTACTACTACTACTACTACTACTACTACTACTACTACTACTACTACTACTACTACTACTACTACTACTACTACTACTACTACTACTACTACTACTACTACTACTACTACTACTACTACTACTACTACTACTACTACTACTACTACTACTACTACTACTACTACTACTACTACTACTACTACTACTACTACTACTACTACTACTACTACTACTACTACTACTACTACTACTACTACTACTACTACTACTACTACTACTACTACTACTACTACTACTACTACTACTACTACTACTACTACTACTACTACTACTACTACTACTACTACTACTACTACTACTACTACTACTACTACTACTACTACTACTACTACTACTACTACTACTACTACTACTACTACTACTACTACTACTACTACTACTACTACTACTACTACTACTACTACTACTACTACTACTACTACTACTACTACTACTACTACTACTACTACTACTACTACTACTACTACTACTACTACTACTACTACTACTACTACTACTACTACTACTACTACTACTACTACTACTACTACTACTACTACTACTACTACTACTACTACTACTACTACTACTACTACTACTACTACTACTACTACTACTACTACTACTACTACTACTACTACTACTACTACTACTACTACTACTACTACTACTACTACTACTACTACTACTACTACTACTACTACTACTACTACTACTACTACTACTACTACTACTACTACTACTACTACTACTACTACTACTACTACTACTACTACTACTACTACTACTACTACTACTACTACTACTACTACTACTACTACTACTACTACTACTACTACTACTACTACTACTACTACTACTACTACTACTACTACTACTACTACTACTACTACTACTACTACTACTACTACTACTACTACTACTACTACTACTACTACTACTACTACTACTACTACTACTACTACTACTACTACTACTACTACTACTACTACTACTACTACTACTACTACTACTACTACTACTACTACTACTACTACTACTACTACTACTACTACTACTACTACTACTACTACTACTACTACTACTACTACTACTACTACTACTACTACTACTACTACTACTACTACTACTACTACTACTACTACTACTACTACTACTACTACTACTACTACTACTACTACTACTACTACTACTACTACTACTACTACTACTACTACTACTACTACTACTACTACTACTACTACTACTACTACTACTACTACTACTACTACTACTACTACTACTACTACTACTACTACTACTACTACTACTACTACTACTACTACTACTACTACTACTACTACTACTACTACTACTACTACTACTACTACTACTACTACTACTACTACTACTACTACTACTACTACTACTACTACTACTACTACTACTACTACTACTACTACTACTACTACTACTACTACTACTACTACTACTACTACTACTACTACTACTACTACTACTACTACTACTACTACTACTACTACTACTACTACTACTACTACTACTACTACTACTACTACTACTACTACTACTACTACTACTACTACTACTACTACTACTACTACTACTACTACTACTACTACTACTACTACTACTACTACTACTACTACTACTACTACTACTACTACTACTACTACTACTACTACTACTACTACTACTACTACTACTACTACTACTACTACTACTACTACTACTACTACTACTACTACTACTACTACTACTACTACTACTACTACTACTACTACTACTACTACTACTACTACTACTACTACTACTACTACTACTACTACTACTACTACTACTACTACTACTACTACTACTACTACTACTACTACTACTACTACTACTACTACTACTACTACTACTACTACTACTACTACTACNATTTATTAATTTCTTACTATTTTTCAAAAAATTCTTAAAAATCCACCGTATAGTCAAATTATTGGCTAAAAAGTTTTAATGAAGTGCAAACATTTAATAAAGTAGGGAATCAATTTTTTCACTTTTAGAAATCTCCGTAAAGTTTGGCCAGATATTGTCAGAATAGAGATCACTAGTATGGCTTAATCGGTTGCTATGCAACAATGCCTGCTTTAACCACTTAGTCAATGGGCGTGACTTGACTCTGGTACATTAAGGGGACCGTGCACCAAAATGCGTGAGAGTGGAAAAAAATGGTAAGGGATCGAGAAGTCAAAACAAATAGGTGGAGTTTGTCAATATCCCAGATCGAGGTGTTACGATACAAGGTTTATCGACAACACCAAGGCCTGAGTAAGTATTTTTTCCACAGTAGCATCTTTTTCGTGAAAGCTGAAGAGATAACAAGCACATGAGACCTTTAATCATTAAAACGATTAAATTGTCATATCTTGACTTGACGTGTACGAAGGTTTTTGAAGTTGTTTTTCGTTTAAAGAGAGTTAACCTGGCATGTTCCTAAAACTTCTAGGTTTCGTATATCAACTTGGTTTAGCAAGGTCTGCCTACATTTGTTGAGGATTGGTATGCCTGCTTCATACATCTACTTTTTCTTAAAATCTTACGCGATTCCTTTTCTTAATATGAAAAGATATTACCTTGCAAAGTAAATTTCTGAGCAGACACTAGTCTTTACGGGGTGTAAGGCCGTCCTTTGTTTAATGATTAAAGAGATTAATATCTTTAAAGGGGATAGCACGCAATGCCGGGTTTTTGAATTAACTTTAATATATTGTTAGTAAATATGGGATTTAACAATATAAGAAATCTTTTGCAGTGCTGAGCAAAATAACAAAACAAGTTTTTCGCGTATTGGTGGAAAGGTGTTATGAATTCAGTGAAGGTGTTATGAATAAAGTGTTATGTTAAGAACACTTTGTATATGATTATTATTATTGGCATGTGACTCTAATGCTTGTTGGTAAATTAGAATTTAATACATCAAATAGGTATACAAGCGAACGTCGATACACTTTAATCATTGTATTAATAGGCGCATCTGAAGAGATGGCGGTACTCTTCATACAAGCACTCTCTATTACCATCCATACATGGCCTTTCTCAATGTAAAAGATAGAGAAAATACTTAATAATACAAATCCACGTAATTTCTTTTTCAAGAAATTTTCCTTTGGAGAAATAATTAAGAACGAGAAAAAATCCTCCCCGGGTGCGGATCGAACACACAACCTCCTGTTTACTAAACAGTTGCTCTACCACTTGAGCTACCGAGGAGCTGTGCATTCATTATTATTTTTATTTTTGATGTAAGACTATGATAGCTGATCACCAAATGTGAAATGTCATATAAATGAATAAAAAAATTAAAAATAAATTGAAACTAGAACTAAACTTTCACATGATAACACGAATAAATACTTAAAAAACATTTAGTTTTTCGATACTAAATTAAATTCGTCATAAAATTTAAAGACTTTTTGTTTGTTTCTTTGTTTGTCATATCTTTGCTACCATTGACCATTTTTTTTTTTAACTTATATCGTTGGTTTTTTTGAAACGCAGTCAGGCATAGTAATTAATTTAAACGAAATAAGTTCATATTTTTGTAAATTCTATGCCTTTGTCATTGAGTCTTATGTTGGTGGTCCTCTGTGCCATTGCACCAGTCGTAATTTAACGAGACTTTTGTATACATTAAAAAAAAAATCACCTTGCAAAGTACATACAAATTAACAAAGCAAGTGTTGTAGTAATAGAAGAAAAAATTATTTTAAAAAAACCCAGAAGAAAATTTCATCCATGACTAAGATCCTGTTGACGTTGCGAAACTGAAATTCGACAAACTAATTGTTTTAAAAGGAAATTCACTCACAAATAACCACAATTTAATGTTGACATCTCAGTTTTAAGAGGTTTTGTATTCTTTTAATGTGGGGGCCAATTGCAACAACTTTTTTCAACTTTTTTTAACTCGACAGGCCACTATCTATAGTATATTTATAGCTAAAATTGTAAATTAATTTTTTTTTGTAGCATATTCATGTTTTTTTTCTTTTAACAGCTGCTTTCAACAAGGAAGTCTTTATAGTGATTAACTTTCATTTATTTGTATCTGCAATATTTACTACTGTAGCCTCTCTATTACCCTTACTTGTACTCTGCAATATTACACAATGTCGTTACATAAATAACAGATTAAGTCATCACAAGCACCCTTTATGTTTTTATGGGTGGCTGCGCATTGCATTTCTTATTGTCATTAAGGCAACCACAGTTCTGTTATCTATTTACTGCCACTCCACCCTCCCTATGGCCTCCTCTATTTATTTTTTTGTTTAGTTGTATCAATGCTTTTGTATGAGTGGGGATGGCTTGGTAATATTGTGACATTTTCCGTTTAACAATACTCATATTGTGGTAGCATCCGAACTTGCAAATTGCGATCTGTTTGGTGTACCCAAAAAGTACTATCTCTCCTTGTCTTCAAAGACCAATTCCAGTAATAAAGACACTGCTGCATACTAGAAGTTGGAGTGAGGTATTCTGTCATGACTGAGTGTTATTGCTATCAAGCTTTCGTTAGGGTGGTAGTTGATGTACCATTTAACAGGATTACCTATCTTCTTAACAGTCAACTAGTAATTAAGGTGCGTTATTATTCCTTTTTCTACTGGTTACACTCACTGCCTATATAGTTTTTCGTACAAAAAATTTGTAACATTTTATTTTTTTGTTCCGGGTGGATGATCCGATAAATAGTCTTTACGTTGCCGTAGATATGGCAGCCAATTTGATGTCCTATCTTGACAACTAGTAGCGTTATTTGAAGCTGCTGTAGCTGTTAGAGGACCATGGTATCAGAAGTGGGATTTCAACCTTTACGACCTATGTAACATTTCACTATTTATAATATACATACCTTAGCTAGTTAAATTCTGTCTCCTTATGACGTGATTCTTACTTACTTTGTTGTCTTTCTTTTTGTGTGGTACGTATTTCATTGTTAACTAATATTTATTATGTTTTCTTCATGGTTCTAAGATTTTTAAAAAGGTTTTACCACGTCCATTTTTATTCAAAATGTTTTACCAACCTTTAGTGAGAACTCAGCTTATCCCATATTTAACTGTTAAAGTTTGTTTTACCAATTCCCTTTTATTGTCTTTACGTTTTGGTAAAGCGTTTTTGATTTTGTCCGTGCAAGATATCTTTATTTGGTGCCCTCTCTATACTTTAACATATTTCTTAAAACAATTTTGACCTATTATTTTGTACGGACCCTTGTATTGTAAATCGTATGAACTCTATGATACTTCTTTAATGACAAAAATATATTTTTCCTCAAGAAGTATTTAGTGTTGAGTTTACGGTCGTAGTCATCTCTTACATAAGCATCTTAACTTCTTCTTTTAAATATTCGCTCAAAGTTTGATCCTTGGATGACAGAATGCTACTAGATGGCATTTATGCTATATAGATGAAAACAAGTTAGTGCGGTGAGTTACCCGTACTTTGATAATCTATTGTTTTACTTATATACAGAGCAAAGTCGCTTAAACAGTTGTAATCGCTAACCGCAAAAACTACAGAGCCGATTTTGTTAAAATTTTGCATACTGATTCTTCATGATTCCGAGATGGCTATTTTTCCGCCTGAGAACCTAAAATCAAGCGGCGAAGGTGCTATTTTGAGGTTAGAAGGTGGAAACAGCCTTTAGGGCTCACAAGAATCTCAACTATGCCAAAAGTCACAAGAAGTCGAATAACAAGAATAACTTCAAATGCATCTTAAAAATACAATCTTAGGCGTCAAGAAAATTACGAAAGAATTTATTAAGTGAGAGATCAGCTTTTCACTATAACCCTCATAGTAATCTCTTGCATCTTTTAGATTTTTAAACAGGTAGAATATGTATTTGTATTTTTGTTGCAATAAATAACGTAGAGATTGAGCTCCAGGACTTTGTTGCTCTGGTGATAAAGTTGTGAGATAAGGGGAAAAAATTTTTTAATGATAAATTTGTTGTGAGCTTTAACTCTTTACAGCTTTAAAAAATAGCCCTTTTTATAAATTATACAGGAAAAACTGCAAATCAACGGCCTCTTATGGCCAATGATTACTTTATGACATAAGGAATGCACAATACTTTTTAGCATAATTAAATTTTTTTTAATTTTTACAGCTTATTATTTGGCCAAATAAGTTGTCTGGATTCCAAACCAATGTATTTTTAATAAGAAGATTTTTCTTGTGAGAAGTGTCAGAACTAGATGTATAGTTTTCTACTGAACACGTTTTACATTACATGTCAACACACTACGGTGTTCCATTTAGTGAGTTTCGGGCAAACCAAAGACGGGGAGGTCGCTAGTATTGTATAAATTTGAAAACGTCAGTGAATATTTGCAATAGTGATTATAATGTATCCCAAAAAAGTATGATGCATTTTTTTGATAAAACCGTTTGTTTGTGAGTAAAATGCTACGGTACCCATTATGTCTATTTTGAACAAGCTGATGAGTTTGTCTTCGCTTTTGTTCATAAAGATGTAACATTAATGAGTTTTCTGGTGACCCACTGCGTGTTGTTAGCTTATGTTGCATTATTAGTCTGTGTAAATACTGATTTGTTGAGAGCTTACTAATAGGTTTTAAAATTTTATGTGGAAATTTTTTCGCATGCTCTGCTGGGTGCGTTAGTAATTTGCATGGTTCATTTTATTTCAAATGAAACGTGCTGTTTTTTTTTGCGAGATATATGTCCCAAAATAAATTTTCTTATGTCTAAGTACATCTTGTCTAAGCAATAGTTCAAAAAATTTCCGTTATTTCCCATGTCAGGACTTTTTTTTTGCCTATTCTTACCCCTTGATATTTCTGAGCGAATTCTTATCTTTCTTGATCTTCTGTTGCCATATATATTAAAATTAGGCTCACAGCGTTGAGATGCTAGGCATTGAGCATTCGTAGAAGCTCTTGTGTCACGTGATTAATACATGTTTGATAACGATACGTGTATTCAGTGTATAGATAACCGTTGATGAGGAAAGATGCCTCATGTTATACATGAAGTATTAATATTAAAAAATTCTAGTTTATTATAAAAGATGTGACAAAATTATTTATTTTCCTAGGCTCATTTATTTTTAACATGGTAGCAGTCCATTGTTTAAGTTGCCTGTTTCGTTCTTGTTTGTCGATTTTTCACGTGTCTCTTCGGATCACTTGGAAGTGAGAGTGTAAAATAAAAATGGATAAATAATATGTGAAGTAGTCAAAAGACTAATACAAAACGTATGCAGTAATATGTTTCACTTGTGTTTTAGTAGAAAATCTATTAAGATGCAAAAGAATTAAAAAACTTGATGAGAAAGGAAGTTTGGCACGTGTTTAGTGGTAAGAAGTGTAAGTGTAATGTTCGAGCTCAAGTAAATGGAAAATATATAAGGGAAAGAAAAAACTGAAAAGGTTGACAACAAGGGAATCTTTTAAAAAATGAAAAGTGCAAATTTTGAGTTTAAAAAGGAAGACAAAGACTACCTAAGAAAAAGTTTTTTGAACATTTTTAAAAACGTGCTGAGTATACTAAAAGTAGTCGAAAGTGAAAAAGAAGAAGACAAGATCGCGGATGATATTAAATTTATGTTACTGATTTTTAATGATAGTAATTATAATTCGTGAAAAAAGAGAATATCGATGTATTTAAGGTTGAGAGAATGTTATGATGTAATTATACAAGATACAAGAGACAAAAAATCAAAGCGAAACAGAATCAACTTGGAAAGAAAAAGATTTGAAAGCGATGCATTATATGTATAGCTCATTAACTGTAGGTCAATTTAAATTGATACATGAAAAAACAAACTCGAATAAGATTATTAAGAAATTAGATAAGTTAAGCTTAAGATAATTAACAGCATTGTAGATATGTGTGAGAAATAAATTAGGTAAAACTAAGTTGAGTGATTTTAAAAAATCTAATAATTTTTTTAGTGAATTTAAAGAGATGATAATTGAATTAAATAATACTGGAGCAACAGTTAATGAGAAGTAAAAAGTCAATTATTCTTTAAAAACATTATCTTCCACATTGGAACATATTTGCGATTCAATAAACGTTTGGAAAGAAAAGAAACAAATAGTTGAATATGTCAATAACAAAATTAAAATGTACGAGATAAAAGATCAAACATACAAAAATAAATATCAAAGGGTAAATTTAAGTGTGTTTAAAGTGAAAAAAAATGAAAATGAAAACTTTCATAAGTGTAGTAAGCCAGACATTTTTAAAATCAATGTTATAATAACAACTATCATCAACGACAGAACACATCGAGAGGATCGTGGACTGGTAGTTCAAATGTCAACAAAGGATGAAGTAATTAACAGCAAGGAGGTGGACGAGGTCAGTTTAGTAACCAATAGCCGTAAAACTTTCACAACAACAACAGAGGCAACGGCCGAGCACAGCGTGGTCATGGTGGATATTAACAGTGGCAGAATTAACCTCGTCAGCAACAACTTTATTAAGATAACAGTGCCAAACATGGTAGAAGTGATAGCGAAAATCAAAGTGTTAACAAATACTTATTTTGTAAAATTTAAAATAATAATGTGAGTATTTGTAAGTATTAAAATCTTTCCAATTCCGAAGCGGATAATTGTAGTAATGAAATTGAATGGATTTTGGATAGTGGTTTTACTAATCATATTATTAATAACTTGAATTATTTTTCCGAATATATAAATCTACAAAATCTAGTCAATGTTAAAATAGGCAATGGAAAAACTTCGAAAGCTACAAAACTAGGAAATATAAATCTATTATTCAAACTAAATGATAAGATTAAAGAAGTCCATATGAAAAATGTTGACTATGTTGAAAAAATGGATGAAAATCTAATGAGTGTTGGTAAAATAACATATTATAATAAAATTACTACGGNAATACTGCAAAAATATTTAATAAAAAAAATGAATTGCTTACAACATCAAATACATAATATATACAAGATTTTGAGCATAGTAGAGACAAAACTGGCATACGATGTAACGTGTAATATGAGTTAAAAAGAAGAATGTCGTAGAATGCTAGGCTGTGTTAGTTTTAATTATATAATTATTTTGGGTTAAGAAATGATAGTTAAAGACTTGTCCAATAATCAAGAGAATGACTATTTGAAATGTGCCACTTGTATTCAAAATAAAATGCATAATATTAAATTTCATAACGATAGATGTAAATCAAATGATGTCATAAAACTGTAACATGTGGATTTGAATAGGCCTCATAGTAATAGTTATAATGGAGATAAATATTCTCTAATTATTGTTGACGATTACAGTAAAATTGCTAAAGGATACATAATGAAGTTGAAGAATAAGAGTTATGATTTCTTAGTAGATTATATAAATAAATTAAAAAACTCGGCCGGGAAAAGAGTAAAAAAGTTGAGATGTGATAATAGGAAAGAATTTCTAAGTAAAAGTCTTTATAAATTTGCGAAACATAAAGGCATTATAATAGATTAATTCCCTCCATATGTGCATGAGTTAAATTAAACTGCAGAAAGATACAATCGATCAGTAATAAATACATCGAGGTGTCTGTTATCTGACGCAAAATGAGATAAAAAACTTTGGACCAGAAGTAGTGAAAATGGTAGTTTACTTAAAAAACATAAACTTAGAAAATACTTTTGAAAAGAAAACTCGTTATAAAGTTATGATGGGAATCAATCCAATTTCAAATAGTTTGAAACTGTAAGAAAGTAAAATATTTGTGAGAGTGCCGAAGGTTAAACGAAATAATAGATAGGATAAAAGGGCAGAAGCAGAAATATTAGTAGGGTATGAAAGTGTTGGTTAAAGTTCTCATTAATAATAAAATTGTAATCGCTAGATACGTTGATATTATAAAGGAGGATGTAAAATTACTAGGTCTCAATTTTTAAGAAAACAAACATTTTTATGGTAAAAAAAAAGTGATAGTAATGATAGCAGCGATAATAGTTTGATTTTTGGTTAGAATATTTAATCTGTGAGGACTAATCAAACTACTCATAAAAATAATCGTACAATAACAAGGTCCAGTAGAACGCATAAGGAGCCAGGAAGGTATTAACCAAAAAACTATGCATCATGTATTTACGTAAATTATGTAAGTGCAAGTTTTCTGCAAAATTAATTATAATGAAGCAATAAGCAATGAAGAGTGTGTAAATCGGAAGAAAACTATAGACAAGAAAATAAGTTGTATTATCAAAAATAAAACTTATGAACTAGTAGATGGACCAAAAGATAAGTAAATTATTGATTTGAAATAAATGTTTACGGAGAAATCAGAAAATAGATAAAAAGCTAGATTAGTTTCAAAAGGTTTTCAACCAAAAAAAAATATTGACGACATATATTCACGTGTAGCAAAAACATAAGCTTTAAAATTTTATTGATGTATTTTTAACAAAATAATTAAACTATAAATGAAATGGATGTGAAATCAGCTTTTTTAAATGGCAATGTAAAATCTGAAGTGTACATTAAACAACCAGAAGGTTATAATGATGGAGCAGGCAGAGTATGTAGGTTAAAAAAAGTATCATATGGTTTGAGAGAGAGCCCTAGAGCGTGGTATGAGTGTTGTTGAATACATATACAAAAAGTTTAAATTTTAAAAGAAGCGAGAACAATTATTGTTTGTATTATATACAATTCATTTCATGTAATAATCTTTGTGGATGATTTATCAATATTTTGTAAAAGTGAAAATAAAATTAACGAAACTAGACGAGTATTAACAAATAAATTTAAGACAAAAGACATAGGTGATGTTAATACACATCTTGGTATTACTATTGATAACAATCGTAAAAGTAGTATAATGACATTAGATTAGGAAAGATATATAGAATCTTCAGCAAAAAATTTTGATGTTATAAGCGCAAAATTAAATGAAACTTCAATGGAGCAAAACTAAAAATGTGAGCCCGCACGGTCAGCATGTGAATTTAAAAACAACAGCAATTTGATAGGAGCACTTTTATATATAAGCTCAGAAACAATACCAGATATTAGTTAAAGCGTAAACTGTTCACGGAGATTTTAAAACTGTTTAAATCAAACTTATTACAAGTATGCAATAAGAATTTTAGAATATTTGTACTTAAAAAAAAATATTTAGTTAACGTATGAGAGCAATTTCAAAGTAGATATCTTGACTTGTTATATGGATGCAGACTGGGCATGTGATGCAGTTGCTAAAAAATCAATTACTGGTTACGTTACAAATCTATTCGATAATGTAATATATTGAGAAATAAGATATTATAAAGTATTTATTTTCTTAGGCTTATTTATTTTTTGCAGTTTATAGTTCACTTGCTACTATTCCATTTTTTAGTGCTTTAATACACACATAACCATTTTACGTACTTTATACTAAGCTATTTATAATGCATATGTTTTTGTTTATACTCTGATCTTTTGTTTTCACCATCGTGTTTGCGAAGCGCTTCATTTCAGTTGTTGGTCTGCTTTTCGTCCTCTACTTTGACATGGTAGAAGCCATCCTCATCCACTGTCACTGGCTGTGTTTTTTCTCTAATATCTGGACTGAGCTTTTTTTCTGCTTACTTGGTTTCTCCACCACTTCTGGCTGCCTTTAGACATTTTTGCCTCATTTTCCTTGGTCTATCCTATTATCTTTTTTAACATTCTCCTAATGTTCCTCGTTGTTGGTCTGATAGTCTGTGAACAGCCCTTCTCTTAGCTTATAACAAGGATTAACTGCAAATGAGACTTGTATAAGAGAAGTATGGTGTGAGTTTCAACTCATGCTCTCTGAATATAAGTAATAAATCCTGCGTTTGTTATTTGCAATGTAACATGTTTCAATGTTACTTTTATAATCAAGCGCTTCTTAAACATGAATACTTTGTTTTATTTCAAGATAAAATAAATGTATTCTATCATCGTTGCTAAATGCGTATTAGTAATTTTGACATCTCTCTTCAGGCAGTTCTGATGGTTTTCCTAACATTTTGGTCATAATGCTACCAGGTTTTACACATTTACAAGCTTTCTTTTGCGTTTTGTCTCTTAGCATTTCTAACTATTTATCTGAAATCATAGCGGTATCGGAATGTGCATTGGGCTTACTTCCTGCTTTACTCTAATATTTATCTGACTTTGCTTCTGCGTCGAGGCTGTGGTAAGCTTATCCATGTTATTCTTTATGTGTACTGCCACCTTTTTACAACCCTAAAGTTCCTTAGTTTTTTCTTTCAAAAGATTGTATATATAGTTCGCTGCTATTTAGCTTTCATCTCTATTAAAATACAGTGCCTTGTTTTGTATTTTCTCTGTTTTCTTGGCCTGATTTTGAGTGATCGTTTTTGTACGTGTTCCTGCAATTAACAATAGTGGTGTATAAGAGTTTGCTATATAACTTTTTTATTTGACTGCTAACTTATTTTTCATGTGACTTACAAAAAACTTATAGTATTTATTCCTGTTTTTAGATCTTAGTTATTTTGTTGACTAGTTTCACTTTGTATGTGTTTGCTCTTAGAAAATGAGCTTTCAATTTTAAACCAGATGACTAATAATTGTCATTGTTATCTCCTTGTAGTTGCCACTTCTGTAAAGTAACATCATCCAGCTGCTTCGAATTTCAGTCCACATCCCCCTCTCAATCTCTGTATTTTACATACTGTTTTGAAGATCATTTTTGTCATTTTTTTTGCATATTTGTGTTGATTCTTACATTTTTGCAGATTCAATTTATATATTCTTCGGTTAACCTTGTGTCTTTTTTTAGTTGTTGCTCAAACTTTAATGGCTCTAGCCAGAGGTCCATCGATGTTACATTTCACTGCATTCTTTTGTTTATTGGTTAGTTCAATCAGCTCTCACCTCATTAGCTCCTAGCTGGTTTTTTCCTTTTGTAGTATCAAGTTTTATAAGATTTTGTCAGGTGGCATGTTTGCTATGCTCTGGCTATGATCAAATTTACTTCCAAACTTTGAAATTCTGCTTTACGTTTATTTATTAAAGTTTTTCGTTTGTTTGATGGGTTAAAATATTCAAGAGGCTTGTGATTCATAACCACTTCTTACTTGTGTTCATACACATAAGGTTTATATTGTTTCTTTGTAAATACAATTGCTCGTAAATTTTTGTGATATGTATAATAACAAAACTCGCTTCCTTGTAACAGTATAACGTGTATCCGAATGATGTGTCCTTCCGTATCGTACCCTGTCTGTCTGTCATAGCATCTTTGGGTCAGTCCTTATCTGCCTATTGCCTACTACAGAATCCTGTCACTTTGACTTTTTCCTTAGGTGTTGACACTTATTGAGTTAAATTGTATAATTTGTTACTGCCAGGTACTTCAACAGCTTGATAAATTATCTTTCTTCCATGTTTACAAAAGACGGACACAAAAATTATCATATCACCAAGATACACTACTATTTTTAGACTCTATAACCCTATAACAGTGTAGTAACCCTTAGAAATGTGTTTAGCGAATCTCTACACCCCATTGGCATCCCTTTGTTAAAATACTATTTGATGAGGCTTGAAAGTGTCATCTTATGTGCTTTATCATTTTTTGTATGTTTTAACTTAAAAAAATTTTGATTTAAGGTCTACTACAGTGATAAAATGTTCTAACGCTAGCTTATTTAGGATGCATTTTTAAAACTGAAGCATGTTTTATAAGCACCCAGAACTTTGTTGATTATTCAAAATTGTGTGACTACTCTTACTTTTTTTTAAATTTTTGACCTTATACATTTTTTCACTATGCATGAGGTTGAGATACAGAGGAAGGCCAACGGTTGAATTATTTTTTTTTCAATTATTTCCTTTATTTTAATTTTTATTTAATCTCCAGTTGATATCTGTATCATTTTCCATAATGGATTTATCTGACGCAGTTAAAGTTCTATGATTCGGAAGGTGAGTTGCCTGGTGAGTTTGCCATCAAGGCCAGATACGTAAAGGTTCCATTTAATTAGTCTTCTCACTTGCTCTTCTATTTCATTGTTGCACCCAGCTGTATCAACGAATTTCATTACCTTTTCTACTCATTTAAGTTTTTTTAGCCCTTTTTTTTATTGTAAGACTTTTTGTCATTTTTTTCATTACTTGTTTTTTTTATTTTTGCCACCCTATATTTGTATATTACGCATTGGCTTGATTTTTTAGGTATTTTTAAAAACTATGTCTTTAATAGTGGTATCACTACGTCATCTAATCTAATTATCCCACCAGCCTTGCTTATCTGACCTTGGTATCGCTTAAAGGTATCCCAGCCTATGATTTGTTCGAAGTGAATTGGAAGGGCATGGAAAAAAACATGTAGCATATACTTTAATCTGTGCATTTAAACTGAAACTTTCCTCAATGTTTTGTCTGCTCTGTGAGTCACGCCAAAAATAAAGACTTAACACCTACTGTCTATAAGTATTTTAGTTTTGAGAAAAATTGTTTGGCTCATTTTTTCATCATTCTCTCAAAGCTTAAGTTCTTCACTCTTTACATATTTGTAGTTCCTTTTTCCATTTACCATTTTTACAGGCTCTCTTGCAATTACTTGTGTACTTATTGCTTCACTGTATGTAAGTGTCCTTATGCCATGTGGGTGCATTTTTCTTTTCCTTCACTGTATAAGCATAAGGGCTGTTATGGTGCGTTTTACCTGTACTGTCATTTTTTTTTCATTATCTGCGGTCCCATTCTTACACATTCTTTCTCAATGGACACGCTTTTTTTTTCTTTTCTCTTTCTGTCTTTTCTAGGCTGATGTTTAACCTTTAAGGACCACGCTGAACATTCTGCAAGATTAACACTGAGAATGCTGACTTTTAGGGTTGTTATTTTTGTTCTTGTGGCTACAGTTATTGTTTCTATTAAGCTCCATCATAAAACTATTGTTATAATTCTTAAAATAACTACATAGGTGATAATAATTACTGAAATGATAATTCTTGCCTTCATTATCATTTGTACTCCTGTCAGTAGGGATATTTTTTAAAGTAATTAATAACTCTGTTCGCTGTCTCTCCTCCCTTTTACTATCTAGTTTTGAGTGTGCATCATTTCATCGTGCAGTAATTTGTTTTTGTTATAATATGATTTATATCCAATTCTCCTGAATAAATTGTTTCAATAAAAAATTATTTACTGTTCAGTCATTATTTAAATTTGATTGACAAATGAATTGTTCATAGAAAAAACTATTTTTTTTTAGTTTAAATAATTTTTGTCAACTTAGAAATGACAATAATACAGCAAAGCAGCTTTTGTGAGTATTACTTAATATTTATATTCTTATTATTGAGTTATTACTTCCAAGAAAAATAAAAAAAAAAGATTTTTTATGTAATTAATTTTTTCTTAAAATTTTTAAAAATTTCTCTGGTTCTCTGTAAATATATGAATTGATTTTAATTGCACTGCATTTTTCCTTAATTTTTAAATTTGTGATTAAACAATTTTTTGATTAAAGAATAATCATCTCACTTACCGGGGGAAAAATTCAAAGTGATAAAAGAAGGGCGAATGAATGCGACTACGCTGAAAATAATTATTTTCTACATGGATATATTTATACACAAGCTTTTATGCATACTCGACACTTTTTCGTGTTTTATGTGAAAAACAACTCCTGAAGCTATAAAAGAATTAAATTGATTTATGTTAAAGCAATCTACTACACAAAAAAAAGGAGATTATGCAGATCAAACAAATGCAATTTCACGAGTTTTCTTTGTAAAGGGTACATGTTTGATAGCAATTTTTAAAAAATGCAGATTGTTCAACTACGCCCTTTTTTATACATTTTTACAATCTGCTTTTTAATTTATGTAACTTGTAATGCTTTATTACATATATGTTTGATGTTGATAATACTTGCCAAAAAAACCTATGTGTGGTAGCGTTCTGAAGGTACATTGACTGGCATGTAATACTCCCCTAACGAAGAAGGCAGTACGGCTTTTCTCCATTTTTTTGATACAATTATATTTTAGATATTTAATATGAACTAGGAATAAGTGTGTGAGCGTATGTGACAGGTGTGAGCGGGACGTTAAAAATGTCATCAGCGTAGGCAGTTGTAAGTTGTTTTAATATCGTTGGAAGAATTGATGGAAGCGCACAGTCTAGTACTGGCCAGCCTACATGTTGTTTATATCGTATTGAGCCATAATAGAATGCTTACAGTCGTTGATTTATAAGGTATTAAAACATAAAAACCACATTTAAATGACGTATATGTACTGATTTCGGTGATTAGTGCATTACTTTCGTACACAATATTATTCATAGAAGGCTCATTTAATATTGTTGTATTGCATGCCATATGATTTAATAGAAGTATATATTTATTTTTGGGTACTCAAGCACCCACTGCCAAATAGTTTTTTTAATATAAAATAAAATAACTGTAATTTTTCTTTTTGGTTCTTAAGATTCAAAGACTTTGTTTATTTTTCACAACAATATCAGACATTCCTAAGTGCATTATATGGTTAAGAGCATATTAAGACAAAAATCGTTGTAGTATTAAATTTATTAGAAAAGAGTTTATATACTTCAATACAATTAGTGTTATTTTTAGACAACTCATTTTAATATTTCTTATGTGTCATGCTCCAAGCATGTTTTACAAAAAAACTCTATCAACTAAATGTTATTAAAATGTAATCAAACATTACTGACCTTAAACTTTCGTTTGAAGTAAAACGTTTGGGAGTCCTTATACACGCACCCACACACATATTTTATACTTTTTAATAAAAGTATCATTCAAAATTACTGAGTATATTTTAAAATGTACAACAACTTCTACTCCGATTTTAAACCGTGTTTTGAGAGTACCCTAATCTAGTATACTATCAAGACATTTGTCGATAGAAGTAAGAAAACGTGCCATACTGCACACCACCCTTATCGCTTAGAATTGTAATGATAACTTATTTTACTACCTTATAAAAACTATAGGCTAAGTTTTTCAATAGTTTCATTCCTTTTAACTTGTCCTAGATACCTGACTAAGTTTATTTATTCTCAGAAGTTTAGTATTCGTTTCTGATTGAAAGGAGCTCAATAAGCCACATTTAATTGTTTACGTTAGTAAACGTAACGACGAATATTGTTACAAAAGTGAGTACAGCATACGCTATTAAAGGAAAAAAAATCTGACTTCTAAGGCAAAGTGTAAATTACAATGTTTTTTTAAAAGGTTTTGTTCAAGAAATGGTAGAACGTACATTAAAAGTATCTAGTGTAAAAACGTGTGTAAGCCATTTTTGAATCACTTATAACAATTTTCTGAACACTTAAAGTGAAATTTACTATTAGATAGCTTAACAAAATACCGCCGTTATCTTTAATCAGGATACCAAAGAAAAACCTATTAAAAGGGGTAACGAAAATGAGAACGAGCTATTTACTAAAATTACGTATTCCTTATTGAAGATAACTGGTTTATCATGTTAATGCTAACAACGCCGACTATTCAAATTTTTTTCTTATTTCAGGCAATATTAGATTCATTTTCTAAAGTATTAAGCTATGCAATTGAAAATTCCATCTTGCGATTTACTTCTTTAGTAGAATTATCATACTTAAGCTATCGCAATTTTACAAGAGATCGGGAGAAGCAACTTTTGTCTAGAACGATAGTATATGAGCTTCTGCAAGCAATCCGACTTAAAATTGTTTTACCAGATACAAACGTTTTAATATTATTACAGTTTGTCCTTCAGGTAAGTTAATTACTTATTGATAAATTAGTGCTATTTACACTAAAAATAGGTATTGCTGTTTAACAACGTAGTTTGTGTATAGAACATTAAAAATATTGAAAAACTAAAAGCAAGTATTTAATTTTGACTATTTATAAAAAAATTTCTATTGTAAGATATTTTATCAAGTAAAAAAGGAGCACAAGAAACTAGTGGACTTTAGTTCTTCTAAGCTTATTTTATTTACTACAAACATAATCTTGAATAAAGCTTAGATGCTTTGTAAAAAAAGGTAATGTCTAATTGTTTTATAAGATTATCATTATGTCCATTAACGAACTAACCCAATTCTGTTATCGATAGATAAATTTATTAATTATTTCTCTGTATATAATATGATTAAGGAAACTTCTTGAAAAACTTGTAAAAATGGATATTACGTTGTACAACATCGTGTAAAGAAGCTTGTAATGACCATACGATATAAAAACAATTGTCTTTCTTTAAATATTCATGCAAGTTTCTTATATATTTGTTACCACATGATTAAAAACTATAACAGATACAGCTGGAGCATTGCACGATAGATGTCTCAGCGTGGCACGTGAGCGCCAAAACACTCACTTTTTAGCTCACGATTACAACCTTAAAATGCATTGTAAAATAACACAAAACATCTTATATTTAAAAAAGGGTGATTTTAATATTTTGTTAAATAGTCCCAATCAAAAGATGAAGTTTTTTTACGTCGGATATGATGTTTTTCACGGTGTCATAGAGCAATAATTTACGAGATATAAAGTGACGAACAAGCGGTGCGGGGTTTAATGCGGTGCTGCAGGGCACCGTGTGGTCCACCTCGTTTGCTGGTGGAGCACACCTACTATTTGGTTTCATTGGATATTTAAAATAAATAATATTAAACGTCATAACTACTCTTCTACAATTCATTAGAACATTTTTACTCATATACATTTATTATATACAGATCTCTCCCTTTAACTTTTTTTTTTCTGAATTTTTTTTTTCTTAGATATTTTAGAAGCCGATGACTGTTTTCTCTTACAAACGTTTCTGCCTTTCTTATTTTTCACCTCTATCCAACTTCTTTGATCCTGGACAAATGTTAGTCTGCGTTGAAAGGAAAGATCGTTTAATCAAAAGTCTACCTTCAAGATTCGGTATGAAAGCATAGTACTGTAACGTACCTGAAATAAGCACAGTTTTTGATAACTTCTCTTTTATTTTCTTCTACAGATGTATCGTAATCAGATTTAGTGCTTAAAATCCCTTACGCTTCTTTTCAGTATTGATAAGCCCAATTGTACAAATCCTTAGCAGATAGTATTCAAAAATTGAATTTTTGCAGACTTGCGCACCTTGCTCCTCATTTTAAATTGGCCCCAACTCCATCGCAAGCTCCTTTGCCATGTGTAATAGCAGTGAAATGCCACTCCGCAGGAATCTTTAAGTCTTCATAATCATGGAGAAGATTAAACAAATTATTTTCATTTTTGAAATGCTGAGTTGCACCATCTGTCCTAAAATAAATTTTCTCTGGCTTAAAATAATTTTTTAAATAATTTGTAATGTGTTTCTGATACTCGTTACCAGTAGCTGTATAGTGAACTAAATTATCCGAGATGATTTCTCAGCTCTTATGTTTTAGTTTATTTTTCTTTCTGTAATAAATCACAACCGTAAATACTGTGGCCTAATTGTTGTTCTAATGAAATGATTGAGCTGCATTTTAAACGACGAAAGCATAGTTTTCAGCGAAATGAAATCTGTTATCAACTCCTTTTTGCTGAAAAAGTGAACGAGGTTGGGGGATTCGCTTTCTTTTACGATTCAGTTGAATCGGTTTTTGACAGGCTCATGGATAATCGCCAACTGACGCTCATTTTACAGCCAAAGAAAAAATAAAGTAAAAGAGTCGCGTCGTTTTCTTGATCCGCCGACCAACCCTTATTCGATCAGTCATGATGTGGTCTTCACACGGGCTTCCTATGTATCCCGCGTGATGATACGCCTTTTCTTAATTAAAATACAACATTGATAAACTAATAAATGCAGCAAACGAACGTTAACAATTACAAATACTTAATAACTATATTCTCCTACCACACAAAGGTTAATTTTGTTCATTTGGAAATTTGATTAGCTTTCTTGCTGGTCTTAAAAATTTTTCAAACATAGTTTCAACTTCTGCCGTACCAGAACAAAGGAAAACTCGCGTAATAAGTCCCTTTCTCCATTGATTTCGTTCTACTTTATTTTCTAAAATTAAGACAATATCTCCTTCTTTTAGAGAATCTTCTTTTCCATTCCTTTTTCTTCTTGGAACCAATGAAGGAAGGTACTCACATAACCATCGCTTCCAAAACAATTAAGTCGTCATCTCACAAATTTTTCATTGCTTTCTTAAACAAAAATTCATTACCTTATACGAATCAAATTTAATTACGCCAGATGATGTTCTGATCAAAAAATGATTTGTGGTCAAGGCTTTATTGTCTCGTGGATCCAAGGATACGTTAGTTAAAGGGTGAGAGCTCACTGCTTGTTCAATTTCAGCAAAAATTGTCAATAAAGTTTTGTCTCTCGGAACTTGCTCTTGCATTGATGCAGAAATGGCAACTTTTATGGATCTTATTAAACGCTCCCATGCTCCTCCCATGTGAGGAGCAGAGGGGGGATTGAAACTCCAATAAATTTCATTGCGCGCTGTGAATTCTTCGAACTTTTTATTTTTTTAGCTAAAGCTTTTGATAGTTTTCCTTAGTTCATTACACATACCTTTAAAATTGGTTCCATTATCCGAATAAATAACAAAAGAAGCACCTCTTCGGGCAATGAATCTTTCGAAAGCCAGTATAGCTGAATCAGTATTTAAACTATTCGCAACCTCTACGTATATGGCTCTTGTTGACATGCAAGTTTATAAAATCCCCCACCTTTTTTCACGTCGTCGATTGATCTTAACTAGGAGTGGGCCAAAATAATCCACCCCACAATGCAAAAATGGCCTGATTTTAAACGCTAGTCTAGCAGGTGGACGTGGAGTTATTTTTCGATTTGCTGGTTCTGCTTTTCGTAATTTGCATTTTATGTAATCAAAAACTAAGCTTCTCAACGCGTGTCTGAGCCCTAATATCCAAAAGGTCTGTTTCAGCTCGTTCAAAACAGTGTCGTTGCTGCCATGAAAATATTTTTTATGGTAATATTTAATTACAAGTTTAACAAAGGTTTCTTTTGGATGTAAAATAATTATTTAATAAATAGATTCATCCTCAATACTTTTAAAATTTACTAATCTTCCACTGATTCTCATTAGTCCTTTATTATCAATAAAGGGTTCTTATCTCCAAAGTGGGCTATTTTTTGGAATTTCTTTTTTGTTAGTTGAAGCAATGTATTTATTAAAAAAGGATATTCATTGAGAGATTTTAATGCAATATTCTTCTGCTTTAAATCTTAAAATTGATAATGAATTTGATCTGTTTTCCCATTTATCTGTAGCTATATACACTTGTACTAATGCAAAAATAAGACAGAGAAATTTCGAAAATTGATTGAAATCAATTATACTATTCCGAACGACACTAGAACAGAAAAATTTTTATTTTGAATTCGTCACCGTACTTCACTTTACTGTAATTGACAATGTTTTAAACAAGCCATTAAGATTCCTTTTCTCCTAAAAATGCTGATCCTACAAACCAACGGCTATTTTTATTCAAGGTTCCAGATGCAAAGCGAGTTCTATCATCCACGGGATTTTCCTTGCAAGGGACCCAACGCCATTCGCTTCCTTTTAAATTTTCTCGTATCGTAATTAAACAATTTGCTACGAACATTTTAAAGTCTCTTGGCTCTTTTTTATTTCAAGAAAGCACTGTAGCAGAATCTGACGAAAGTGCAGATCGTGTTATTTTATAGTTGTGTTCTTTTACACTTAATTTCGTGAGTTGGGTGGCCAAAAGAGCAGCTTAGAGTTCTAATCGTGAAATCGTAGTTGCTTTAATTGTTGCTACGTGACTTTTGGCTGCAATAATACTAGTGTGAAATAAATTTTCTTCGAGTTAAAATCGCCAATAAGGAACGGTCGCGTAAGCTTTTGAACTGGCGTCGCAAAAAATTTGTAATTCAGCTTTTCTAATTGAAAATTCACTTAATTGATAGCATCTATTTAATTTACACATTTTTTCGAATTTTAGGTCATTAAGCCATTCCTTCCATTTAGAAAATTCCTCATCATATATCTTTTCATCCCATTTAACGCCACTTGAGCACACACTGTGCATTAAGATTCCAGAATGGATGGTGAAAGGGGTCAGAAAGCCTAAAGGGACAAAAATCAACATTATAACGCTTAAAAACTCTCTTTTTGTTTGTATTTTAGTTCCATTATTCAATTGATTGTTGATTTTATTTATGTTTACATTAAAACCAAGTTCATCTGATTCTTTCAACCATCGTAAGCCTAAAATATTTTCTCCTTCATTTTGTTGAATACGATTACGAGCTCCTTCGCGTGACTCACAGCTGTCGAAAAAATCGTCCATGTAACAATTTTGTATTAAACTTTGTGAACTTTTTGGAAATTTTAACTTGAACAAGTCTGCATTTTTATTCTCAATAAATAATGCAGTACAAGAAGATGACATAGCCCCGAATAGTTAAGAACTAATTAGAAATTCCTGTGGTGGATTAGATAGATAT
Organism: Copidosoma floridanum; assembly: GCF_000648655.2. The sequence goes on along the minus strand of NW_019384286.1, from coordinate 90,254 downwards.
TTTCTTCTCCACAGAAAACGTTGAGTATCGCGGTCTCCCTTGATAATTTTTAAGAGCGTGTCACGCATGTCTAATTTTACTGTGGAAGAAAACAGATAAAATAGCATGATCATGCCTGGAAGCAGTTTTAATAAATCGGGAACAGCTAATAACAGATCGTTAAAGTTTTTTGATTCTGATTTAGCAGCAGCATTAAAAAACTGAGCAGACTTTTCCTGGTTTATTGACATTTTGAACCCCAAAATCAGGTAAATAACGAATTCAATTGCTTAAACGACATTCATCAGCTTTAATTGCAACATAATTTTCAAAAAGTCGGGCCACTTATTTATAATATAAATTTAAATAAGTTTCATCTTTGTAAAGCTTTCTTTCAAGTAAAGTTAGTCTACGAAGTGTAGTTTGTTCGCCAGAAAAAAAATTTTATCGTCTGTTTTCTAAAGTAGACCAACTTCCGAAGAGCCATTCACATATCGACTTGTTTTATTCAAAATTTTCAAAGCTCGCTCGTCCTTAATTTTCACCGATGAATCATCGCTCATTCCCAAAGAGTGCAAACCGAAGTAAAATCTCACAAGTTTATTTAGCTCATCAAATTTACAATTACAATCGCTATCGCTCGAAATTTCACTTGGAGAAATACTATTCGGGGGTAAGAGACAATCTATTGCTGTTTTAACATAATTAACTTGAGAATTTTTACTGTTTCCTATAAAATTGGGATTATAATAACCATGAATTGACCAACCAAGTGTAACATCGGTGTATCCACATTAATTTTTTTTTTTCCCTTGCTTTAAAACTTTCCGTGCCAATTTTAGAACACTAAACACAAGAGCCAATGTGCATCTGCAAAGAGGTAAATCACCTACAAGATTGCTCATAGCTAAGGTACTACGGCCATGCATGGCTCACATACATGCACGCTGGCCCATGCTTACCGAAAAAGAAATCAAATGAAATACTTTTCAAAGCGTAAAATAATAACTTTAAGGAACTAACAAATGCAAAAGATTAACTTGGAACAGCTGCGCTGAGATTTAATATTAGATATTAGTATATACAGATTAAGTATGTTAAAAACTAGGATAACTTAAAGTTAAGACCCATAGGCTATGGCTAATGCAACCTGTACAAGCTACACCATTAGCCAGCAACAATATTACACAAACCTACGAAAGCAATCTTATTGACTTTCAAAGAATTATCCGATTTTTACCATTCATGTTCACAGGCTCATGGTTTACTCTACAACCCTTTTGCATCGCGTTAACAATATTATAAACATACTGCAATAGCCCAAATTGTAATCTTGTTAAAAACTGTCACTGTTTCAAATGTTAAGGAAAACGGGAAAGTAAAGGCACTTCCCCCTTTTCCTGACACAGACATGTCGAGAGACAGTCCACACTCTTGCCCCAACACGGGTAACGGAAAGTCCGATTCCCCAGGGCACCCTGAGCCGACTTCCTCTCCTACGACAAGCAGAGAAAACCATAGTTGACCAAATGCTACTAAAATTTTGAAATACATTTACAACTAACAATGAATGGAAACTATCAGTAAATCTAAGTAAGTTAACAATATAATAGTTCGCTACGAGCACCCCACTACTGTTTCTATAGTAATACGTGTTCTAACCACAGAAACCGCTGTTTTTAATTAATCATTCATGATTATTTATTAGTCCAATCAATGCTCACGTGTACAGGTGTAACTAGCGGACATTCTTGCAATTATTATAGTTATTAATATCTGAAATTAACTACTAATAAGACTATCATTAATACCACGAGATGCTGAACATTTATTTAATCAAACCTAAATATTAAGCGATTTTCACCGCTCTTTTTGCATTGGGCTCGATTGAATGGGTAAACAATAGTTACTATTCGTCAATAATGATAATACCACATCTTAACGTTAATATTAAGTTATGATAAGATCTTCAATTTTTTTGATGAAAGAGAGAAAGGAAGGGCACGAGTAAGTGCATCACCTTCCCTCCTCTTGACGCATAGAGAAGAACAAGCTGGATGTGGGATGTGCCAATTTCAGAGTGGCTAAACTAGAGTAGTTCTAGCCAATTAGATTTTCGGCTATTATCTTTTCTTCGAAATTTTCCCCCGGCAAGTTTTCCTGTGTTTCCAGCCAGCGCTTGGTCGAGGTCCGCTACTCCTTACTAAAAGGGCCTGAAGGCACGGAAAAAGACAGTTTTAATTTTCACCGTCGAACGGTTGACTAAGTAGCTAGAGTCCGCCTCTGCTATCTCACGGTCCTTCACGAGTGCGGTTACAAATCTGCGATCTCGGACACCTCGCGCTGGTTATTCTGCTGTACGTTTATACTGAAAATAAAAGTAAGTAAACTTTGTATACTTAAGTGATAAGTTCTTTTCTTTTTTTTTCGTCTCGGTTTCAAACGCGGACGTGTTTTTTTGAGAGTTCGAAATTTGGCATCAGTAAATACCACGTTACGAAATTAAATAGACGAATTACTCCTCACGTAAAGTCTAGGACAATCACATTTACTCTGGATGGTACTGGTGGATCCTAGACTGGTCGCGAACTTAAATCATTTTGCCCCCCTTGCGTAACCTCTAGAGCGTAATTACCTTTGGTCGTTACGGTACTAGTAACCTCTAGATCGCAAACGGGATACGGTTCAACACGTCACACCAAGTATCCTCGATAAATCTGAGGCGCGTCGCGAGCGAGTGCATCGCATTGCTTGACAACCGCGTTGTTTTAATCAAAACGATCGCCCTCACCCCCTTTCAAATAGTCACACAAGAAAAATAACTACCTTTTAGCCCCACGTCCCACCTACGAGCCCAGTGCGAGTCCCAAGTTATTAAGCGAATGCTTCAACTCAAATAATACGTTGCGCCGACGTAACACAAGTCAGCACTGACTCACAAAAAAAGAGATTACTTTGTATTTCTCGAATTTTTCGCGGTAAAATAAGCTCTACGTGATCTTGACCAATAAGCATTGCCAGAGTTTCATTAAACGGTTTTATGAGAATCTTAGTCGTTTTTTCACATTGTCGTGTAACGTGTTCGTTTATAATTTGAGATATTAAAGAGAAACTATTAACAATTGAGACATTATTTATTAGAAAAGTTGCGTTTTCAGTTTTTAAAAAAAGTTTAACTTTTTTGTTTGATAAAGTAAGACCACCGAGACTATTTATAGTCAAATTAAAATCTGAGACCTTTGCTTCAATTTTGTCTATTATATTTGACCGAATAATGAGAATTGAAAAGCTGTCATCAAGAAAAACAGTTATTCTTTTTGATAACGCTCGATAGACAACGGAATAACTTTGAGAAAAACTTGGGACTAAAAATTTCGTTCTTGAAAAACGGTTATTAAATTTTTTGAGTCTAATTATTTTATCTTGATTTGATTTGATGATGACTCTTTGTTGGGATGGAAAATTTTATGTAAAGATTCTCTTTGTGTTCGATGCAAAAGCTCATCATGCCGTTGTCCATATTTTTTACATAAGTATAGTTTACAATTTTCACGAAGATGACCCATTTTAAAGCAATCATAGCATAACTTTTTTAATTTAGCTAACTTTCAACGCTTAGCCATTGGTAATTTATAAAATTCCCTACAATCGACAATTGTATGATAATTATTATCATAATTCAAACACATTGCTCTAACTTACATACTTTTCATCTTTGTTTGTTCATTGACTCTAGTTACGCTTGCCAGAAACACATTTCTTTTTTATTACTACGATTCAAACGCTCAGATGTTTTTGAAGACTCATTCAAAGAAAATGAAAGTACTCCTGCGGATATTACCATTTCTGCTTCTTCAAATAAGAACGCAGATATTTTTCTTACTCATGCATTTCATTAACTTTAAAAGCGGTGTAGTTTATATAATTATTTATCAATGATTCAGGCATTTTTTCATTATGTCAGACGATAATTCTGGACTATGCAAGTAACAAACGCTGTTGGGAGATTTAATTGCAGATACGGAATTTTTTGAATGGGTAGCAATTTCTACTAAATTACTTTTGCGTGAATCAATTCTTGGTAAATTTTGAACATCGTTGATAATTTTTCTTGAAATCAATTAAATATTTCCAAACTTCATTTTCAATATTTTTATTATTTCATTAGCACTTGTTCCGGCCACAAAAAGGCATCATCTTGATTCACGAGCATCTCCCTTTAAAGATTCTGAATATTTTCTAAATCACTATAATGGCCTTGTTCTGTTGACAATTGGTAAACTTTTTTAAATTTTATCCAATCAAATGAATCACCAGAAAACAAAGGCAAGGATTTTGATGGCATTCTGTTCATAAGCGTTTAATTATTAGAGGATAAGCTAACCTCTCTGATAGTGTATAAAGTGTTTTCAATCGCACTTGTTAATCTATGTATGAAATTCTTCGATTTAGGTGCTTTATGCGTACTATGTAAGCGATAGTTTAAATTCGCGTTTAAATTTTGTTCGTCAATTTCACTAAATTCGCTACCTGAATCGAAAGGGGATGTTTCTATGTTACTCATAAACTCTTCTTCCGAAGACGAGTTGGAGAAACCCTCCTCTTCTAAGAGGTTATGATGTTGGAGAACTGGAAGCTCTGGGGCCAGCGGAGCAATGGCACGACGTTGACGTGGCAGCGCTCGATCGCGAGCTACCATGGGAGCCGCGGGTAAAAGCTCTGGGGCCAGTGGGGCAGCAGCATAACGTTGACGTGGCGGTGCTCCATCGCGAGCTACCATGGGAGCCGTAGGTGCAAGCTCTGGAGCCAGCGGGGCAGCGACACGACGTTAACAAGGCAGCACTCGATGACGAGCTACCACAAGAGCTGCCGGTGCGAGCTCTAGGACTGGCGGGGCAGCAGCTTGACGTTGATCGCAAACTGCCAGAGAAGCCTCAATCTCTAATTCTCCCTCATCCTCCTCTGGGTCACAACGTTGTAGGTTCACTATCTTTAGAAGAGCAGCATCAGTATCTTGATTCTCGTCATAAGGTCGTCGTAAAAAGCCGAAAGGACGCCACACAGGTTCTTTAACATCCATGGGAGGTCAACACAGGGGTTCTAAATTACGAGAACAAAAATAAAACTCTTGAAACGTGTCCTGTCACATCACCAAAATTGTTATTAACTCCTTTTTGATGAACAAAGAACAAGGTTAAGGGATTTACTTTATTTTACAATTCAGTTGGATCGGTTTTTACAGGCTTATGGATAATCGCCAACTAACGTTTGTTTTACAGCTAAAGAAAAAACAAAGTAAAAGAGTCGTGTCATTATCTTGACAACGACGCTTGTCAATTAATTTCGAACGAAAAAGAAGAAACGCATCTTGACCAAACGTTTGTGTACAAACCTATATGCCTGTATACTCCTGTATACTCCGTGGTTTTTCTTATCTTAACAACCCTCTGAGTTGCTGAAGAGAGGAAAAGCACCCCCAACCAATCCTGATTCGATCAGTCGTGATGCGGTCTTCACACGGGCTTCCTATGTAGCCAGTGTGATGATTCGCCTTTCATAACTAAAACACATCATTGATAAACTAATAAATGCAGCAAAAATACGTTAACAATTATAAATACTTAATAACTACAAAAATAAACTTTAAATTCTTGATCTACAAGAGTTTCTTTTAGGTTCATTATAAAAGCTGCTTGATTACAGGCAATAAAATCGTAGGTTTTCAATTTAATAACTTTATCAGCTAATGTATCAAAGTAGTCATGAGTGTTCATAGTTCGGCTAGCTATTGTATATTGGTCAGTTTGCATCTAAGTGTCGAATTCAACGTCATAAATATTGTTATATTTGAATGTTCCAAGTAAAAATTTCCTTAGCAGCCTTGTATTTGGACAATCCAAGCAATCGTCTAAAAAACACGAATCCATTGCTGTCGCACAAACAGTCACACGAATACAATCATGATAACTTTTTAACGGCAATCGTAAATCTTTCGTTTACATTTTAATGTCGATTCCATGCAACATTAATTTTACATTTTCGTGATAAAAACACGCAAACCATGTGTGTACTGCTACTTCCGGCTAAGACACAATAAGATGGTCGTAGCTGAGTGAATTTTGTCAAACTTACTTTTAAAGGCTTATTTTTAGATTAAAATATAGTATAACATTTGTTCAAATGACATAATTTGTGTTCGATGCAAAAGCTCATCATGCCGTTGTCCATATTTTTTACATAAGTATAGTTTACAATTTTCACGAAGATGACCCATTTTAAAGCAATCATAGCATAACTTTTTTAATTTAGCTAACTTTCAACGCTTAGCCATTGGTAATTTATAAAATTCCCTACAATCGACAATTGTATGATAATTATTATCATAATTCAAACACATTGCTCTAACTTACATACTTTTCATCTTTGTTTGTTCATTGACTCTAGTTACGCTTGCCAGAAACACATTTCTTTTTTATTACTACGATTCAAACGCTCAGATGTTTTTGAAGACTCATTCAAAGAAAATGAAAGTACTCCTGCGGATATTACCATTTCTGCTTCTTCAAATAAGAACGCAGATATTTTTCTTACTCATGCATTTCATTAACTTTAAAAGCGGTGTAGTTTATATAATTATTTATCAATGATTCAGGCATTTTTTCATTATGTCAGACGATAATTCTGGACTATGCAAGTAACAAACGCTGTTGGGAGATTTAATTGCAGATACGGAATTTTTTGAATGGGTAGCAATTTCTACTAAATTACTTTTGCGTGAATCAATTCTTGGTAAATTTTGAACATCGTTGATAATTTTTCTTGAAATCAATTAAATATTTCCAAACTTCATTTTCAATATTTTTATTATTTCATTAGCACTTGTTCCGGCCACAAAAAGGCATCATCTTGATTCACGAGCATCTCCCTTTAAAGATTCTGAATATTTTCTAAATCACTATAATGGCCTTGTTCTGTTGACAATTAGTGAGCTTTTTTCAATTTTATCCAATCAAGTGGATCGCCAGAAAATAAAGGCAAGGATTTTTATGGAATTCTGTTCATAAGCGTTAAATTATTGGAAGACAAGCTAACCTCTCTGATATTGTATGAAGTGGTTTCAATCACATTTGTTTATCTATTTATAAAATTCTCTGATTCAGGTGCTTTACGCGTACTATGTAAGCGATAGTTTAAATTCGCGTTTAAATTTTGTTCGTCAATTTCACTAAATTCGCTACCTGAATCGAAAGGGGATGTTTCTATGTTACTCATAAACTCTTCTTCCGAAGACGAGTTGGAGAAACCCTCCTCTTCTAAGAGGTTATGATGTTGGAGAACTGGAAGCTCTGGGGCCAGCGGAGCAATGGCACGACGTTGACGTGGCAGCGCTCGATCGCGAGCTACCATGGGAGCCGCGGGTAAAAGCTCTGGGGCCAGTGGGGCAGCAGCATAACGTTGACGTGGCGGTGCTCCATCGCGAGCTACCATGGGAGCCGTAGGTGCAAGCTCTGGAGCCAGCGGGGCAGCGACACGACGTTAACAAGGCAGCACTCGATGACGAGCTACCACAAGAGCTGCCGGTGCGAGCTCTAGGACTGGCGGGGCAGCAGCTTGACGTTGATCGCAAACTGCCAGAGAAGCCTCAATCTCTAATTCTCCCTCATCCTCCTCTGGGTCACAACGTTGTAGGTTCACTATCTTTAGAAGAGCAGCATCAGTATCTTGATTCTCGTCATAAGGTCGTCGTAAAAAGCCGAAAGGACGCCACACAGGTTCTTTAACATCCATGGGAGGTCAACACAGGGGTTCTAAATTACGAGAACAAAAATAAAACTCTTGAAACGTGTCCTGTCACATCACCAAAATTGTTATTAACTCCTTTTTGATGAACAAAGAACAAGGTTAAGGGATTTACTTTATTTTACAATTCAGTTGGATCGGTTTTTACAGGCTTATGGATAATCGCCAACTAACGTTTGTTTTACAGCTAAAGAAAAAACAAAGTAAAAGAGTCGTGTCATTATCTTGACAACGACGCTTGTCAATTAATTTCGAACGAAAAAGAAGAAACGCATCTTGACCAAACGTTTGTGTACAAACCTATATGCCTGTATACTCCTGTATACTCCGTGGTTTTTCTTATCTTAACAACCCTCTGAGTTGCTGAAGAGAGGAAAAGCACCCCCAACCAATCCTGATTCGATCAGTCGTGATGCGGTCTTCACACGGGCTTCCTATGTAGCCAGTGTGATGATTCGCCTTTCATAACTAAAACACATCATTGATAAACTAATAAATGCAGCAAAAATACGTTAACAATTATAAATACTTAATAACTACAAAAATAAACTTTAAATTCTTGATCTACAAGAGTTTCTTTTAGGTTCATTATAAAAGCTGCTTGATTACAGGCAATAAAATCGTAGGTTTTCAATTTAATAACTTTATCAGCTAATGTATCAAAGTAGTCATGAGTGTTCATAGTTCGGCTAGCTATTGTATATTGGTCAGTTTGCATCTAAGTGTCGAATTCAACGTCATAAATATTGTTATATTTGAATGTTCCAAGTAAAAATTTCCTTAGCAGCCTTGTATTTGGACAATCCAAGCAATCGTCTAAAAAACACGAATCCATTGCTGTCGCACAAACAGTCACACGAATACAATCATGATAACTTTTTAACGGCAATCGTAAATCTTTCGTTTACATTTTAATGTCGATTCCATGCAACATTAATTTTACATTTTCGTGATAAAAACACGCAAACCATGTGTGTACTGCTACTTCCGGCTAAGACACAATAAGATGGTCGTAGCTGAGTGAATTTTGTCAAACTTACTTTTAAAGGCTTATTTTTAGATTAAAATATAGTATAACATTTGTTCAAATGACATAACAAAAGTCTTCTCTGCATGTGAACTCGCTAACCATAACCTTGTTTCTCAGATAAAAAATTTTTTGTTCGGGGCATCATTTGACTAATCTCCTCACGATCATAAGAATTTCTTATCAATAATTAAGCTTCTATTGACAAAGCATTACGTGAAGATTTTCTTGAAAATGTGAAAATTCCTGTTTAAATATGTGGCCTTGTAATGGACTGTATGATTTTCGGGGGGCCGGACTTGTGAGAACAAACTCGATCGGAAATTTCAGGCACTTAAAAAAAGTGATTACACACTTGTTAAATTTGTTCAATTTTATTTTACATAAAATACCAGCTTAATAATCAGACTTGTTACAGTTTTCTTTATTTGTAACCACGATTGTCCGATAAGGTTTTAACTTGAAGAAACAAAAATGTAAATTTTAATGGTAGTGCATTTTTTTTTTTTACAGTTATCTACATTCTCTTTTACTCAGAAAATTTAGCGATCACTCATATTGTTCTCAACAATCACAATTATATTTTTCTTAGCCATTGTGCGAGAACAATAAACTTATCAGAGTAGCGATATGACTATGTTTAATCCATTTTAATTTTTGTTTTACTGTTCCCTTTTGCATTCTTCTAAACAATATTTTAATGAGGTTGAAGTTAATAACAACTTGGCACTCATCTTTACGACAGCTATTTTTTTAAATCGTGGTTAACTTATTCACACACTATAGAGTCAGTTGCTGCGCGAAACGATCAAAGAGAAAAGAAAAAAAGATAGCGATTTCTTGTACGCCGTAGTAAGGCACGGAACATTAATTGTAAGGCTTCTGATAGTTGGTTCAACTGAGACGGGATGCTCCAAAGTCATTGAACAGCATCTACTCTGAGATGCGCCAAAATGTGAAGTTACAACGTTGCGAACAGAATCTACTCCGAGATGCGCCAAAATCAAAAGGACCGAAGAGCCACTGCTCTGTTAAACCAAGTCGCAGTACTTTTTACCAGTGCAAATGGCGCCCAGGCCTCGTCTGTAAACTAGATCTTGGTCAGCTCAACCCAGTTAGTGCACAGCCGGTTGCAGACTGACGTCTCGCTCCACCTCTACGCTCGGCGCGTTGGCCATATTGGTCGGTGACGCAATCGATACCTTTCTCCTTTCGCTCTTTCTCTCGCTCACCGAACCCATTTCTAAACAATCCCATTTTCAGTAAATAGGTGCTAGTGTGAGCAAGTAGATTCTGTCCTGTTTCAAAGTCGAGTCATTAAATTTTTTTAATATCTGCTTCAGAACCGTAGCCCCTGCCTTTTTAAAATAATTCTAAATCGCAAGATATTTGCTTTTTTTACATAGATTGGACCTACATGGCTCGCAAATCTTGGCATCATGAGGCACTGATGAATATCATTCTCGAAAAACTGCAGGAAATGACTTCAGATTTTGCCTTATTACGTGGGTTTCTTTTCTGAATGGATTCACGCGAGCAACTGTCAATACTTTTTGCATAGTGTTAACAATGAAATGATACTTAACCTATAAAAAAAAGGTCTTAAAATTATTGTAACGAAACAATAACGGATGATATCTCGTGTCAAAAGTATTTACTGTATTCCACAAATTGCGTACAAATATCATAGCCAAAAATAAACAATAATTTTAGCGCACGTAAGTACAAAGTAAAAAGTAAAAACTGTGTACTTAAGTTGTGTTTGCGATATCAACACTCGCCTTAGGGTGCCTGTACATAGACGTCTTGAAGTCTCAAGACTGCCAGCCAAATTTTGGACAGGCAGTTTAATTTAAACTAGCATAAAACAGATACTGATATAATTTTTTTTTAAAAGAAGAATATACACTTTATTTGTTATAAAACGTTATATGTAATTGCATTTTAACATTCGAAACTGATTCATGAACCAAAATAAACAGAATGTATAGTTTCCGTTGAGACTACAGTTTTTGTAACAACCTCTCTTTTTTTTAACTAATCTTTAAGAAAAAAATTTTTACCGTTTGTACCTAAATTCGTTATATATGTTAAAATTTCATCACGCAATGCAGGCACACAAATTTAGAGCCTACTTCCCTTTTAAAAATAAATTATATCTGTGTCAGTTTATCGTTAGTATGAATTAAATCGCCTACCAAAAATTTGGCTGGCAGTCACTAGAGTTTAAGACGTCCATGTAAAGGCACCCTTATGTATGTGTGTCACGCGGTGGCTCGCAGTGCTACGCACAACTTTTTCGTCACCTTCTTTCTCGTAAACTGTTGCTCCACCACGCTGTGAAAAACATCATATCTAACGTAAAAAAATCTCATCTTTCGATTGGGACTGTTCAAAAGAATTTTAAAAATACCCTTTTTAAGATATAAGACGTTTTGTGTTTTTTTTACAATAAGCAGCCATATTTTCGCAAAACCAATAACATTATCGAACAGCTAAGAAAAAAACACGTCGATTATGTTTCTTTATTATTTTTTCACAACGCATTATAAAGTTTCAACCAAGAGCTGAAAAGTGAGTGTTTTGGCGCTCATGCGCCGCGCTTGGACATCCATCGTTAAATACCCTAGCTGTAGAATAAGATAAATAAACCACTTAAAAATTATAGATGCAATAGCTTATTTAAAAAAATAAATTGGGTCTGCGAACTCCATACATCAAAGTACAGATTATTTGATAACCTCTTTGTTTTATGAATAAATAAGCCATTAGTATGATACAAATATCGAATAATGTAATTAGAAAAATGAAAATAGTTATAAGCAAGTTTGGTGCACGTAACAACAAAATTTTGCCACAAAACTCTGACTTGCCATATCTTTACTTTTCTTTAAAGTGTTTTTTGTGGGTCCTTATAAATTTTTAAAAAGATGAAAACGTAAATTCATTATTTAAAATTTCGTGCGATCAGCCACTGTTGGTCACTTAATACTTTTCTTTTGTTAATTCAAAGATAGATGTGAATTTAGCCAAATCCAAGATAACGTGTCCCAAGTAACAATTTTTTTTATTGTTGTATATTGTATCCCAAAAAATTTTTGGAGAAGATTAAACATTTTTTGCTCATTTTTCGTATGGTGAACAAACCTTAAATAGTACAAATATTGTTATTTTACAAATGTAAAGTTTTATTTTTTTTTCTAATAAAAATATGTATGCATTTTTAGATCCCTGTGGCCCCGTTATCTTTTTAATAAATAAGTAACTTCGATTCTCTTATTTTTTCGACGTAATACATAACTGTAGTACCCATAAATTAAATCCATGCTTCTATGGAATACTGCACTAATGACCTTATAAGAAATTTTATTAAGAGTTACTGTTTATTTAGGAATGTCATTTATTTTTAAATCGAAAATGCTTTTTTTTCCATTGTTTCCATAGTCAAATAATAATAGCAGTAAAAAAACTGTAGTATTCTTAACATTTACATCTATCCAGTCAAGACTTCTGCATCGACAGCCAGTATCACAGAGCTTATTGGTAAATACTAATAAACTAGGCATCCATATCTCCTTCCCAAATTATGAAAATAGAGGGCATAGAATCATTTATGGACGATTCATTGAAATTTCTGGGCAAATTTTGAAATCTGCGTTGATTCGTAAATTTCCTTCGATTAGCAATATAAGTTAAAACTTTTCTTAAAATCAATTGAGGTATTACAGCACGAAAAAATCAGAAACGGCAAACGGTTTTACAACCACTTTTTATTTCTTTTTTCGCATGCAATAACTATTGTGCTTATATCATTGATATGCCATAATGCATCGATACAGTTCTGGTAAAATGCGTTACCAGGTATTTTGGATGTTATATGCTTCTAAATCCAATTTTATATTTCTTCGTCTCATAATTTCTCTTGAATTGGTCTATCTTCAATCTAAAACAGAAAATGAAAATGAGAAAGTCTTCTTCCTTGATTATCTAATCTCCTGATATAATGCTCAACTTTCCTAACTGGATTTGATAGAGAATAGAGGTAAGCTGGAACGGCTTGAAATTTATTGTCAAAAAATTTCGCAGTAGACAAGAGATCTTTTACTATAAGATCAGATGTAAAACTTTTATTATTGTCCTAACCAATAACTTCTTTAATATATTCACCTAAATCAGACCAGTTTCACTAGCCTGGACTAAGAGTAATGAAAAAACTAGCAGACCCATATTTATTGATCATACAATTCAAATACCTACCAGGTGTTCTCCATTAAGCTTTAGTTCCTCGTAAGCAAAAAGAAATGGTATTTAAGATAGATTTTAATTCACCTTTTTCTAATTGTTGTAATAACAGACCAGTAGTATATTTCAAACTTGGATTAATGATATTTTATTTGTAAAAAAATTCTGGGATCAATTTGTCGAATTTATTGTTTTATGGTAAATAAATTCAATAAGGAATGTTAGGCCTATGTTTTAGATGTTTTAAAGTTAAACAACAGCATTTGTAATCAATGTTCCTTAGTTTCATCAATCTGTTAGTATATTGGACATTTATTACAAAAGAATACTGGTCTAAGAATCATTTTAAATCTTATTCTTTATCATTGACTCCCAAAGGATTATGATATACTAGTGGCTCCTCTTCTTGGCTTTGCCTGATACTTACTAAATGGAGCACCGTAGTGTGTTGATATGTAATGTGAAACGTTTTCAGTTAGAAATCTTACATCTAATCCTGACATTTCTCAGAACGAAAATCCTCTTTTAAAACATATTTGTTCTAAATCGATACAGTTTATTTGGTCAAATATTAAGCTGTAAAAAGTGAGAAATTATATCCATGCTGAAAAGTACCGTCCATTTCTTATTTCATAAAATAATCGTTGGCCCTAAAGAGCCGTTCATTGGCAGTTTTTCCTGTATAATCAACGAAAAGGGCTATTTTTAAAAGCTGCTTACATCTCCCAAAAAATATGAATATTAAAAAAAAAGATGTTTCTTTTATCTCACAACTTTATTTTCAAAGCAAAAAAGTCTTGGAAATACATCTCTACATTTTTTTATCGCCAAAAAAAAAAACAAATACATATTTTACCCATTTAAAAATTTGGAAGATGTGAGAAATTACTGTGTGGGTACTGATTCAGAAACTGATCTCTCATGCAATAAATTCTTTATTTGTCACTTTTGACGCTGCTGTTTCAATCTCGATAAATGTTCTTCGTCAGTTTCTTGACGCCCAAGATTGTATTCATTAGATGCACACAACGTTTTTCTTTTAGTTTGCCCTCTTGTGACTTTTGGAGTGGTTAAGACTTTTGTGAGCCCTTCAGGCTGTATTTTGTCAACATTATTACGTTCGAATATTTATTTTTTTACAAGGTAATTTGACGTCTAATGGCTCTAAAAAGGATCGGTGAGCTTCTTAAGTGAACTATTTCTTGATTGAAGTTTTTTAGCAAACGTGACTGCCTGGATATCTCAGGGTGACCTTTTCTGGCCTGCTGTTAAAGCCCCAGACTAATTAAAAGAGAAATTACAAAGTCCAAAGCTTTGGAGCTAGTTGTAGAGATCTGTTCCAACGTTTCCTATTATAACATCTAACATTTTTGTGTCTAAAGCACCTTCTATTTTTCGCAGACTCAATTGTTTTGGTGATCAAAGGTAGAAAGATAGGTTCGTGATGCTCACCAGTTGAAGACTGTTCCGTTGGCTCAAGTTTGTCCTCCTTTATAGCTGTTAGGTTTGCCCAGCACAAACGTTGGAGAGGATTGGTGATTCTTGATTGAATGGTTGGAGTCGAGAGAGTAATATAGGGTCAGTGGTCACTGAGGTTCCCAGCCTTGAGACGAACAACTCCACTCGTGACGACTGCCAGTGAATGACTGACTTGGTTTAATAGTGGCCGTCTTTAGTCAACATAGTCTTTGAGTTGACAAATCGCTTCTGGAAATAGAAGTAAAAATGGATTTGTTAGTACAGTAGTTTAACTTAGGTGGCCCTTAAAAAAATCGATGAGATCGATGGTTAAGTAGGGAACGTAAATACTTAAAATGGCCCTGAAAAGGGCCAGTGGTAAAACTTTCAGCTATCATTATTATTCCCGATGATAAAGAGCTGGCTGTAGGTAGCTTGACTCTTACTCTCGAAGTCTCTATGTACGAAGACGGGGATGGAGGGAGGCACGCCGCTGACCAAAAAATGTTTGGTCTTCAGGTCATTCTTCTGATAATTAACCGCTCATTGTTAGTCAGAAGAGAGGGCCTAGAGACTACCCTCTCTGTGGGTATGCCGTTGAGACGACCACTGAGAAGGAAACTGTTATGGCTGCCCGTGGTTCTAAGGGTTTTCTTCCCTGGTTTGCATTTGTAGTAAAAAATTCTTTGACGGTACCAGGCCTGATGGTGAAACAGCGACATTACTCTGAATAGTTAGAGCAGGTTGTGCTCTGGCTAAGCACGTTTACTGGTACTCTGCTAGAGACGTCATCGGTTACTAAATTTTTTTATTGGTGGTACTCGTCAATCCTAAAGGTATAGGATGGAAGTAGACCTAGGTCACTTGCTGCTTGTAGAAGAGTGTCATCGGTTACCAGGATATGCCCAGCTGCACGACTAACAACTACATTCTTGATGCAATCTGTTATACTGACGGTAGATGACTGCAGAATTTTTCGAGACGCTTCGGCCTATTATAACCACCTTTTATTTAATTCTGTTGCAGGTGGCTTCAATTTTATGTCAATACCACTTAGCGGATTCTTCTGAACTAACGTGAAAGCTGGCATATTTTTGCAAAACCTTAAACTTATTAATTACTATTGTTATAAACTTTTTCAATATAAGAACTTCATAAGACCATGTAGGAAGTGTCAAGAATCTGTATGCGAAATTTCAGCTAGATCAGTTGATTAGTTCTCGTGGTTAGTGATTACAACGGTTTTAGTGACTGTGCTTTATATATTAGTAAGGTTTGTAACATTCTATATAATTTTGAGTCAGGTGCATTAATTCTCTTTTCATGTAATGGATACACATATTAAATACTGTTTACAATAAGAATCAGACTGAGATGTGTGTGGCTTAGAAGCGACCTTGTTATTATGTTCATTAAGGGAATTTTCACCTTTCTTGCAAATTTGATCGTCTGTTGTATTTACAGATTGATCTTTATGGTGTTTTGGTATTTTACGCAAAATTTTCGTAAGTTTTTCAAGATAAGGTGGAATAATAATTTTTGAATAATGTATTCCAACACTCAAGCCATTTTAATGCTTCGTAAACTTTTTTAATACCCACGAAGTCTTCCCAAATCACTTTGCCCTTTGATGGATGGCATCTAACTAAAATAAATAATTTTGTAATATGATTAGTGAGATCAGTTATGAGGCAAGTTTTCTTCAACGGTTTTCCCAAAGGGAAAGGTAAATAAAAGGTTTTGTCCTTAACTTAATCCAATTTAGCTCAATGAAGTATGTTTTTGTTTATTACTGTACCCATTTTTACAATAGTTTAAAATGCTTAAGCTTGTGGCAATAAAAATTTTTTATAAGAGTTGAAGACAAACATTTTATCTGGTGCATCTTTGTTCAAAAGATTATTTAGTATGAACATCTATGAGAGAGGTTGGTTTTTTAATACATCTATGTAATAGTGACAACTTAAACCACTTTCAATCTCTTCCTGTACAGACAAATTTTAAAGCTCTTCCCAATAATGAATTTGTATTTATTCTTTACCTAATAATTCTTCAATTGAATCCAAGTTATAATATTTACTAACAGAAGTCAAACTGCGTCTGCAGAGCAGTCGTTTACAAAAAACGCACAGTGTTGCAGGTGGATCAGTGACTATTTTTGTATATTGTTTATTACCAAAAGCAAATTTTGCTTATAATTCATTTTCATTCAATGATACAAAATTATTACTTCGAACAGTCGTCGTAACTTTTTTTTTCCATTGAAAGCTATGTTTAGTAAAAAGGTAGCATTACTAGTTTTCAAAGCTTCATCAACTTCATTAATTCTTTCATATAAATCTTTTACCTTACATAAATGTCGTACGATGGTTCTAAGTTTTAAATATTCGAAAGATAAAATTTTTAATTTGAACAACTTAGCACCACATAATAGCGGTTGAACAGAGCAAATCAAAGGGTGACTAAGTTTTTCCTCATAATCTATTGTAACTGAGCAGTTGTAAATACTTTTTAGAAAACTGTAAGTATTAGATACATTTAAAACATTTAAATCGTTAAATAAATGTTTTGAGCCCAGTAATATGTCTGCATTAGTAGTTTTGCAACAACCGTTACATAGATATACCTTGTTTTTCGTTTTTGTTTCAATCACTGGTAGAATATTGGTTTATTGTCCTTGTGTGCTAATAATGTTGTAATGACATGAATTATTTTTGAAACTAAAATCATAAGCTGCTTCACTGAATCAAGCTTAAGAACAGCATGTATGTTTCAATATTCCACATAAAGCATTAGCAGCAAATTCTATTTTCTCGTTACTAATCAATTCGTTGCCTAATCTAGTCAAGAATAGAATAATCAATTTTCAAAGATATCTTAAAGATTGCTTTAACTGGTCATAGTAATTGTCTCGAACGTATATAGCTGTTGTAACTAGTCTGGTAGCTTCTATTCTACAATCATCCCAATAAAAAATGATTAAATTTCTCATCACACCTTAGATGAATACTTTTACACATTGTAACAAAAAACCAGTACTTTTTTTTAAGTTTAATATGAAATATTCTTGTTTTATTTTTATTGCAAACTCTACTTTTGCACTCAATGACAGTCTTTGTAATTTTGTTGTTTCATAATAAGAGCGACAGTGTTGTACATTTTATTGCCCGATCACATACCCACACATCCATACTGCCAACAATTATCAACAGTAAAATAATTATAATTAGACGTTGTCGCAATTGACTTATGTTACTTTGTGTAAACAAGTACTTTTCTATGTGAAAATAGTTGCAGCATGGTTAGTTATTAAAAGACAGAGTTATATCGGTGCTTATGTTGCAACACTAAATTATATAATAGATCAGTGTCAAAATTAAAAAAAAAATTTCTTTGTTTTGTACTAAAGTTTTCAGTATTCGAAAACAAATCCGTTAAAAAAGTAAGATCTAGCAAGTCTGTGACGTTCAGCACATCTAGCTCAATTTTTTTCAATTGGTAATCGTTTTGTTACATCATTTTTAATGTTTAACAGAAATCATTAAGCGTGGTTAAGGGTTCCCACAAAAGAAACTGAATTTTAAACTTTAAGAACTTCTGAATAAATAATTTTAGTATCAGTGATGTTGCAAAATTTAAATTTTAAATGCAGACTTCTGCATTTTTTTTTAATATATAACTTTTTGAAAAGTATGGTTTTGATAATTGAACTAACGCTTATCATAGGATCATAAAATAACAATCATATTACTTTTTGCTTTTTTTGAATAATGTTACACCAAAATAAAGTTTTTAGCCGAATTCAGAGTAAAAATACGATCAACTTAAACTGTTTGTTTATAAATAAAAAAGCCAGCACAAGAATTCCCAAAACTACTTTTAGATGTATTTTCTTATTATACTACAAAGTAATTCTAATAATTTTTATCGTAGTCGCAGACAATTCTTTCTAATACGCCTTATCTATCTGCCTATTTCGTAGCTAAAAGGAAATGATTCGATTAAAAAGCCTTGCATCATAGACAAGTTTTTTATTTAGTCATCTAATTTGTTATCTACGTACTCACATAAAAATTGCATAACATGTGCAGTTGTTATATAAACAATGATATCCTTAAAACAAAAAAAAGAAGGTATCTTCGATAAGTTAAAAATTATCATGTTTATAGCATTATAATTTTATGCTTATAACATAAGCCTAAGATTATTTAGGATAAATGAAAACTATTTAATAAGGGTAGTTTTGTTAAATACAAAAAAAACCTTACTTAAGACTATACCTAACCGATAGAAAACTGAAAAACATAAAAAAAGACACATTTATACTGGCTTTATTCTTTTATTAATAATGGTACTAACTTTTTAAAATCTGAAGGAAGGAACGTAAACTGCTGGTTACTAAACAAAAATCTGATCCAGCGTTCTGCATGAATTTCGTATTTCTCTCTATGTAGGAATACTGCATTGTACCTGTAGGTTTATAGTCGTATAAACGCATATTCGTGCATACTTTAGTTTGTTCCTTTTTATGCTGGCTTAGCCGATCGATAATACTTGTTTCTTTGATTTATAAATGATGCTTGTAACTTGGTAGCTAAAAAACAAAAATCTGATCCAGCTTGCTGCATGTTCGTATCGTTATACTGCTGCCTCTTCTTCCTTTTTTGCTACTCTCTATATTGGTATACAGTATTTTACCTCTGGGTATATACATACATATGTATACTTTTACCTGCTCTCTTTTGTGTGTTTCTCTCTGCGCTTGCCAGGCTTACCAAGCAGCAGTGGTATGGTGGAGGGTATACGGCAGTGCTTGGGTACCTGCCACTTTTCTTTCGTCAATATCTGATTTGCAAAATTTCATAAACATTATTTAAAGTATTTATCCCGAGATTATGCATTCATTAAAATCAAGCAAAAGACGAATTCTAAATAACTTTTTGAGTCTTTTCTATTGGTGCATGCCGTTTTTCGCTCTTTCTATTCGTGAGTAATAAGCGATTTTATTAATATGTTACGGAAAATTGCTCTCTTTGCTACAAAGTGTCACGTTAACATAATTTGCTTAAAAAACATCATTTTGTTTATTATTTTATACTATTGAGTAAAGATGTTATTACGTATTTAATAAAAAAACTGTCTTAAACAGAATAACATGTTTTATTAACAGGCCATAGTGTAATACTTCTGGTCGATTTATTATAAAAAGTTATTTATTAGTTGGCTTATCACAACTTAAAGGGTAAAAAAAAGTCTTATATTTTTACTGAATTTGGCACCAAGTTTTAAAACAAAATTGCTCGGATCTTCAACAAAATGAATTGGGTAACTTAGCATTAAAAAAAACAATAAATAAAGAATGAATATATCATTACATACGTTAACACAATTAAAACTGCTTTTTTCCATCAAATGCTGTTATTACTTCACAAGTCCTAAGTATTGTCCTAGTCCTAAATTTTGTCGAGTGTTTCTTCGATTTTTTGGTCGAGGAAGTTTTTTTACTGCTTTTATTTTTTTTGTTCAGGTTTTAGCCCTCATTTATTAACGGTGACCTAAATAGTTTATGTCTTGTTATTAAAATTCGCATTGTTCTTGCTGCTAGACTAAATTTGCTTCTCTCAGTTGCTTTCAAAATCAAATAATAATGACACAGTGTTTATCGAATTCTTGGGAGTGAATACATACATTGTCAAAGAAGGAAACTGGTCCTTTTATGTTTGAAATTAAGGCAGCTGTAAGTGCTTAAAATATTAATGCACTTTTTTTTAATCCGAAAGGGCATCTTTTAAAGTGAAAAAGTCCTAGATAGCACATTAAGCAGTTTCATGTCTGTCTTCTTGTCTTAGTTTTCTTTAGTGATAACCAGCTTTCCAATCAAAGACTGTAAAGTATGAAGATGCACTGATTTCGTCTAGAATATCTGCTTTGTGTAATACGAGATAATTATAGTCGGGTATTACTTTATTGAGTTTTTTAAAGTCTATAACGATTCTCTATCTTTTTTGTCCGTCGGGTCCCGGCTTTCTTGGCATGCAGAAAACAGGTGCCACGTAAGGGCTCATGGAGAGCTTAATGACTTCGTTCTTAAGTATTTCTTTGACTTGTCTGCTTATTTCTTCCCGGAAGACGAGAGGTTGCTGGAAAGGCTTAATTTTCATAAAGGTACTAGTTGTTGTTAAGATGTTTAGCTCCATGAGTTCCATGAGGTCCATATCAGGTGAACTTTCACCTTCGAGGTAAAACCTGTTAGCATAGTCTACAATTATCTTTTTTATGGTTGTAAGCTTGCTGTGCTCGATCTGCTTGGGACGTAATAAATTGAGAATCTTTTAGAATGTGGAGTTATGCTTAAGTTTATTGATGTGTTGAAGATCTTTTTATTTTTGATGTTTGGAGCATTTTTCCCTTTTGTTTCCAATTTAAGGTTTTTATGTAATTGTTGACGTGGTCTTTCACTTGTATGATTTTCTGAGAGTTTCTTTCGTTTGTATCTCGATGTTATGCGTATAAATAGTAGTTGTAATTTTCAGCTTCGATGCTTTTGCGATTATTGGCAAATTCACAATAGTTTTTTTTTTGGAGTGAAAATTTTTTTGATTTTTTAATATAGATACTTGATTGTTGTTGAGTTTTGGATTTTTGTGTCATGATTGTTTGAGTCCTGACTTTTTAAATTTTCAATTTTGGAGTTTATAACAGTATTGTATCTTCTTTTTAGATTTCGGCGTTCGTAGAATAGTTTTTTATTTCTTAATTTCTGATTTTGGTGATCGTAATGTTAACTTTTATTTTATGATTTCAGATTTTGGCTTTTAGAGTATTAGTTTTTATTTCATTAACTCAAGATTCAGTTTTGAAATTTCGTTTCCTATTTCATGATTTTGGACTTCTACTTTCGTGTAAGAAGTTGTATGGAATACTTGTGCAGGCGATGGAATTTTTACGCTTTTTTTGGAAGTGCCTTGTGTTATTTGTTCTGGTTTTGATAGGTATTACGTAATTCCTTATTTGAAGTAATTTTTATAGTAATTTACTTCTACTTGATAAGTACAAAATATCTCGTTTACTATTAGGCCGTATGTTTCTATGGGAAAATCGTCTGTTATGATGTAAAATTTGAAGAAGCATTCTTGAAAGCTCGAAATGATGTACGCTTGAGTTTTAATGTTTACGTTCGTTATACCTTGAAGTTGCAAAATAGTATCTTAAACAGTTATGATGTTAAGTCGAAGGACAAAATCTTCAATGAAGTGATTCGTCCCCACCGGTGTCGCGAATAAATGCAAAGAGTTGATTATTTTCACTAAATTTGATTGTTACGGTACGTGTTTGGGTTCTGATGTTTAGTTAAATAGTTTTGTTAACTATTATCTGTTTTCAAAAGATATTACTATAAAAGTAACCAAAACTGTAACAATTACTGAAACTTTAACTAAGAAAAGTTAACTTTTCCTTTTGTTTGTACTTAACGATCAACTATAACTAAAATCCAAACCAAAATAACAATGATACATAAAACCACTATGAAAAACAAAAACTTTAATTAAAACTGTAACCATTGCTTAAAACAACTACCAAAAATTATATTTATAACGAAGATCATACTAAAAATGAATTGTATGTTAGATCATGTCACGCTGTTTACTAGCAACAAACACAATCTTTTAATTTTTGTCAATGTAACTACGATTGATTACCAATAGCTCATAAATCAAGGCTTTAATTATTGTAAAATATTTGACTTTCTGTATCAATACTTTTTTTGTTCATAGTGCAATATCATCATAAATTAATGATCTTTGTTTAGTATACAAATGTATTCATAAGATATTTTAAAATGATGTCAGACAACTAGTGTTTTATGTAAGACTGCTCAATTTTATGCCCTTCTTATTTTTGAAGAATTGTCAATAATAAGACCATGGTAGGCAAGAAAAACTTGAAAAAATCTTTTTTTTTTCACTTCCAGCTAAATATGCTCTAATCATTAAAATGTACAAAGCAAGAACAAAAAGAGTTTTTTAGAAGTAGAAAAATATGACAAGCAAAAAATTAACGTCTACGAAGATAAACAGCTCGACCAGCAATAATTAATAACAATCGGTGTATAGACAACTATTGAGGTCTTTCGAATATTTTCTGTATTAATTGTGATAAAAAACATTTTAAACATGAGAAAATATCTAATAAGAAATTATNTTTATTATTATGCAATTTACATTAAATAACATTCAAAATTTCTTTCGTTAGTCTTTCATGTAGTTCAAACGGCAGGAGTTTTGTAAAAATGTCTGCTAGTTGTTCCTTGAATGGAATACATTTTACGATTATTTTTCCTCTGGATACACATTCCTTAACGTAGTGAGCATTGATCTCGGTCATGTGTCTCAGTATTTTGCCACTATCTATATTAGCACTTCCTCTGGCAGCTCTGTTGTCACACCAAAGGTCCGCAGGCAACAGAATGTATGACAGTATTAAGCTGATTGAGTGTTCCAATCCTATCAGCTCCTACCTTGCATCGCACATCGTCACGTATTCTGCCTCACAGATTGAGATTGCAACGTAACTCTGTAGTGTCGTCTTTCAAGCAACTTCATCGCAATATAATTTTATGAGGTATCCACCTTCCACCTGTCTCTGTTAACGTGACACTTTGTAGCAAAGAGAGCAATTTTCCGTAACATATTAATAAAATCGCTTATTACTCACGAATAGAAAGAGCGAAAAACGGCGTGCACTAATAGAAAAGACTTAAAAAGTTATTAAAAATTCGTCTTTCGCTTGATTTTTATGAATCCATAATCTCGGGATTAATGCTTTAAATAATGTTTATGTAATTTTGCAAATCAGATATTGACGGAAGAGAAGTAGCAGGTACCCAAACACTGCCGTATACCCTCCACCATGCCACTGCTGCCTGGTGAGCCTGGCAAGCGCAGAGAGAAACACACAAAAGAGAGCAGGTAGATGTGTACATATATATGTATATACCCAGAGGTAAAATACTGTATACCTCTATAGAGAGTGGCAAAAAAAGGAAGAAGAGGCAGCAGTATAACGATACGAACATGCAGCAAGCTGGATCAGATTTCTGTTTTTTAGCTACCAGGTTACGTGCATCATTTATAAATCAAAAAAATAAGTATTATCGATCGGCTTAGCCAGCATAAAGAAGGACGAACTAAAGTATGCACGTACATGCGTTTATACGAGTATAAACCTACAGGTACAATGTAGTATACCTACATAGAGAGTGGCAACAAGAGTAAGAAGAGGCGGCAGTATAACGAAATTCATGCAGAACGCTGAATCAGATTTTTGTTTAGTAACCAGCAGTTTACGTGCCTCACTTCTAAGTTCAAAAAGTTAGTACCATTAATAGTAAAAGAATTAAGCCAGTATAAAATGTGTCTTTTCTTATGTTTTACAGTTTTCTATCGGTTAGGTATAGTCTTAAGTAAGATTTTTTTTGTATTAAACAAAACTACCCTTATCAAATAGATTCCATTTATCCCAAATAATCTGAGGCTTATGGTATAAGCATAAAATTATAATGCTATAAACATGACAATTTTTAACTTCTTAAAAATATCTTTTTTTTTTTGTTTTAAGGATATCATTGTTTATATAACAACTGCACATGTTATGCAATTTTTATGTGAGTACGTAGATAACAAATTAGATGACTAAGTAAAAAACTTTTCCATGATGCAAGGCTTTTTAATCCTATCATTCCCTTTTAGCTACGAAATAGGCAGATAGATAAGGCGTATCAGAAAGGATTGTCTGCGACTACAATGNTACCAAACCTACTGAAAGGAATACATACGCCCGGTCTGACCGAACGCAAGTCATGGCCGAAACGAAAGTCCCACTCCCCGCTTCGAGGCGTCCCCCTCAGCTGTAGCTATAGCTGTAGCAGCTAAATGAAAATCCTCGTACCCCAATGCAAGCCTGCCTCACGCGAGGAAAAACACGTGCTGACTCTTGACCTTCCAGAATTACAGAGTACAAGCTGTATAAAGCGCTTCACAAATCTTATCTACTGTCATATTTATCATATCTGTAACATATATTATTACCACTCTTATACAATTTCGGTTTCGAACCATCGAAAAATAAAACACATTATATCAACATGACGACCAATAATGACATTATAAGTATCACTATCAGTTACTTACTTTCTTTCTTCAGTAAGTTTTTCACAATCTTTCTCACCCCACCAGCTGTCACCTCCCCGATCTGCTCGGTCTCACTAGTGGCTGATGTCAATTTCTACGCCACCTCATCGATGGCCTGTAAGAAAAGAAGCGCAAGAAAACGTGGAGTTCAAAAAGAATGCGAGTAAATGCAACATGGGCTCGATCACAGAAAAAAAATGGCGGCTAGTGGAGGTCTTGAATACACAACCACACTACACTTTTTAAGGCCCATAACCTGTTAGCAGTATGGATGTGTGGGTATGTGATCGGGCAATAAAATGTACAACACTGTCGCTCTTATTATGGAACATGGACACGTTTATTCTCATTATCTTTAGTGTATGCTATATTTAGTCTTCACAATCAAGGATACAATTGTTAGCTGAACTGAAATAAAGTAAGATAAAATCAAAAGGAAAATACGAAAAGCAGCGAGTGCGTATCGACAGACTGACTAACCGCGCGAGAGTGAGTAAACTTAAGGTATTAGACACTAAAGTGCAGCATCACGGTGTCTCATCTTCTTGCTATTGCGTATGCATTAGAATCCAGTTATTAGCGCCAAATATACATCTATCACTCCCTCCCGTTCGTATCTAAATTTAACAAAACAATATAAAATGGAAAAAGGAAAGACATATTGGAATTAATAACACTGAGTTCTCATAATTAAATAAATAAGTAATCAGATAAAGATGTGGAACAGGTGTCGGCTTTTTGATCACTCATTGGTGTCGTTTGTGACGAGCTAAAACATACACCGAGAGATACATTAATCGGCATGTCTACTACCATTATTTATCTATTATCAATTTATTAATTTTACTATCTCCAGTTCAAGTTTTATTATTATGCAATTTACATTAAATAACATTCAAAATTTCTTTCGTTAGTCTTTCATGTAGTTCAAACGGCAGGAGTTTTGTAAAAATGTCTGCTAGTTGTTCCTTGAATGGAATACATTTTACGATTATTTTTCCTCTGGATACACATTCCTTAACGTAGTGAGCATTGATCTCGGTCATGTGTCTCAGTATTTTGCCACTATCTATATTAGCACTTCCTCTGGCAGCTCTGTTGTCACACCAAAGGTCCGCAGGCAACAGAATGTATGACAGTATTAAGCTGATTGAGTGTTCCAATCCTATCAGCTCCTACCTTGCATCGCACATCGTCACGTATTCTGCCTCACAGATTGAGATTGCAACGTAACTCTGTAGTGTCGTCTTTCAAGCAACTTCATCGCAATATAATTTTATGAGGTATCCACCTTCCACCTGTCGTAATTGAGCTGTTACAGTCTGCCAAACTCGCATCTGAAAAAACTTCCGCTCATTTTTTCGGCCTCTAAAGGTTAATCTCAGAGTTCTGGTGTGTTACAGATATCGAAGGACTCGTTTTACCATTCTCTAGTTATCAGTTAGGCAGATTTGGTGTCTGCTTAATACATTTACAGAGTGCGAGATGTCTGGTCTGACTGTGTTAGCCAGATACCGCAGGCTTCTAACTGCTTCTCTGTGAGGTACATTTTTTATAGTTTTAGTTTTGTTCAGTTCTCCAGTTTCTACTAATTCTTCTCTGTCTTTTCATTGCTGATTCAGGGCTTGATCTGTCACCATTGGTGTTCTTTGTGGTTTTGAGTCGGTAAATCCAAACCTTTCTCAGAAGTTTGTCGAAGTATGGTGTTTGTTTAAGTAGAATTGAATTATGTTTTCTATCTTTTTTTACTGTGATAACTAGGAAAGTGCCAACCTCGCCAAGATCTAATATCTCAAAGTCAGACTGCAGACCAGTCTTAATTTCTTTTATTTTACTTACCAATTTCTTGCTATCATGATATCATCTTCATATGGAATCAAGATTAAAAGGCTAACTTTTTCTTTCCATGCGTAAAGGTAAGTTTCACTGGTGTGCGTTTGTGATACTAGTTCCAGTGCAGCATCAGACGAAAACACTCGTTTTATTTCTTCAAGCTGATCTTGAGTCTATAAAAGGATTTTTCTAGATTACATGCTTTATTTTTCTTAAGTTAATCTTTGTCAAGCAGACCTTCAGGAAACTATATTTATTTCTTCCTTGATTGAAACATTCATGAATGCTGTCTTGACATCCAGCAGACAAGTTTCTAAGTTAAATTTACTAAAAGTTGATATTACCGATCTTACAAGAGCCAACCCAGATACAGAAGCATTAGTCTCTTGCAAGTCGTACTTATTCCTATCTTTAAACCCACAAATCACCAACCTCACTTTAAACGTCATGGTTCTCATCTTCGTCTTTCTTCTTTTTTAGGACTCGTCTGGAATCTATGATATTTGACTTGCTCCCTTTAACATTCATAGTTGGTCTATCTACAATTTTCCATACTTGATTTTCTGCATCGATTCCAATTTTTCGTAGATTGCTTTGAAGTTTTCTTGAACAAGCTCTTTATTCTTCCTCGGTCGTCCTTATTTTATCTTGACTCCTTGTTCTCCATTCGTTTCTAATAATACTTCAAGACTATCTTGACTAAACTTAATAAACCATTTATCTCATTTATTGTCTGTCTTATGATTATTTCAGTGTGCTATTTTATCATTTCCCCAGACATTTCTAAATACAAGTATTTCATTAAATCTTACACCCAGAACCTCATAAAATTTGCATCCTCTGGTCTTAGAAAAATGTAGCCGGTAGTAGTATAGCCAACCAGTACTACTCGTATACCTTGTGGGCTGTATTTGGTTACAGTGTTCCTTTGTGTCATAATAAAGGCCACGCGACCAAATCTTATTTGATTTATTTCTATGTTTAGATAAGGAATAGAATTTCCTAAGGGAGCTGTTATTTTGTTGGACAGGTGTGGTGTGCGATTATATGTATATACTGCAGCACCTAAGGTGAGATCCAACATGTTCTCCCTAAACCTGGAGTCATATATGTAGGTTCACACTTTGTCCTGAAATGTGCGATTGATTCGTTCTAAAACGCCATTGTAATAATGATTGTCGAGACAGACCCGTTGAAACTCAGCTGCCAATCTCTGGAGAATTTCCACTGTTTGACAACCTGCAAACTCTGTGCCTTGGTCAGTTCTATAATAGCACATCTTTGCATTAAAGTCCAGTAGCTTTCGTGCGCTGGTCGTAAATTTGCCCATATAATTTTTTGCTTTACTTTTCACTTTTACAGGGTATGCCATCGTCAATATTAAGTAGTCGTCTGTGTATACTATTATAAATTTGTAACTTTTAGTATGAGTTGTTTCAATACCCTCTTTCTTCTAGTGTTAAAAGGCAATCTCCAAAATTGAGCAATATGACACACACCTTGCACAATGCAATGAAGCTATCGAAGACAGACTTATTCAAATCCTTATTGTCCAAAAACTTTCTTTGCAATGCTTTGAGGTATTTCTCCGATGATTGCCCAAATCTTGCATGTCATAGCATAGGCTCTGCTATTTCTTTTAAGTATTTTATAACTTTAAATAAAGGGACTTTAAGCCTCTGAAATCTTATCGATCATTAGTTCTTTACGATCATTATTTTTTCTATCTTTAATGGTTTTCTCAAACTCATTTTGTTGAGCGATATCTAAACAATTGTTTTCAGATCCATTGTTTGGGATTATCGGTCAGCTCTTACTATAATTGGTACTGACTTCCTAAACCTTCTCAGCCATTGCCGCAGAGGCACATTCTATCATTAAGCAATCTTTTATTTCTTTACGTTTCTTGTTGTTGCTTGTACTCTGACCATCTTGCACTAGTTCCACTATCCAATGAAGACTCTGTAGGCATCGGAAATTAACATCTCGTTAGAGAGTGGGTTAAATATATCTATCTTACGGTTATCTAAATAGATACATATGCATCTATCAAATTAACAAGCTGACGAAGCAACATCAAGTTTCCAGTGAGCATATCAGCGCATACCTCTCTTTCTAGAAACATTTTGTTTTTGTTATTACTACCCAAAAGCCACCTTTCTCTCTCTGCTCTCAAGTTCACGGAGGAATTTTTATTTGCGCATTTAACCAATTTTCTTTCATAAATTTTTGGTTCCCTCCGTGCGCGTAGAGAGCAAAGTTTTCGGTCCAACAACAAACATACTACTCATTGCATTAGATCTTAGCAATTCTATAGTTTTTTAACCTTTTTTATACTTGACTTAAATATTTATAGAACAAACCATTCTCGCTTTGAAATAGTCTTTTAAAATCTGCTATTTTCACATCTGGTACTTTATTAACAATCTTTTGGTGAAAGCCATGTCTTTTATCATCTTTAAGAAAACTCTGAGTCTTACTGATAAGTTTAAAATCTATTGAAATCCATTCCAAATCCATCTTAGTCCATCGAGGAATTCGCAAAATTTAGTATCACTTTGCTTTGCAGGATCAAATCCAACAGTGTGAATTTTGTTGTATATTTGATACGCCTTTATCTGTATATCACTTCTTTTAATATCATTAATTATTGCACTATTACCGTATAATAAGTAAAAAAAATACTCTGTTTTAATAATCTTAGGATAATCTATCAAGTATTGAATTTAAACTCTGCTTTTTATCTCCAATCAACTTTCAAATCCCCTAAATATCTTTCTTGTAGTCTCCTGGCTCCTTCAGTCAATTCTATCTTAAGATCAGTATTTCTGCCTGGCATTTTCTTATGCAAATTATCTATCTGTTCCTTTGAATTATCTTTTCTATCGTTCAGATCCTTTAACATGCTATTTATTGTTTATGTGTTATTTTAATCTTTTTGTTTTTTACTATTTTTTTTTATTTTTATTATTTTCTATCACCTATTTAGGTTTATTAATCAAAGTTAAATCTATCTTTGTTTTTTTTTCAAACATTTAATGTACCATCTTGTTAGAATAATCTTGTGTTAATAAAATTTATCTTTCTATTTTTCAAAGCTTGAATTTGCTTTCTTGATTAAATAATCTTATATCAATCAAGTCTATCTTTCTGTTTCTCAAAGCTTAAATTTGCTTTCTTGATAAAATAATTTTGTATCAATTAAGTCTATCTTTCTATTTTCAAATCTTTGCTATTTTAAGTTGAGGTATCATCCAAACTATCTTTTCATTTTTATATCATTAATTTGCTATTTTGATAAGGTACAGATTAAATTGATTTTTCTATATCTCAAATCTTTATTCTTGTCTTTAGATGATGTGTCAATCAAATTTATGTCTCTATTTCTCAGATCTTTATTGTTGTATTTAGATGAGGTATCAATCAAATTTATTACTCCATGGCTCAAATTTTTATTCTTGTCTTTAGATGAGCTATTAATCAAATTTATTTTTCTATCTCTCAAATCTTTATTCTGCTATCTTGTTAAAGGTNTAATCAAATTTATTTTTCTATCTCTCAAATCTTTATTCTTATCTTTAGATGAGGTATCAATTAAATTTATTTCTCTATCTCTCAAATCTTTATTCTTGTCTTCAGATGAGGTATGAATCAAATTTATTTTTCTTTCGCTCAAATCTTTATTCTTGTCTTTAGATGATGTAATAATCAAATTTATTTTTCTATCTCTCAAATCTTTATTCTTATCTTTACATGAGGTATTAATCAAATTTATTTTTCTATCTCTCAAATCTTTAATTTGGTATTTTGTTAAAGGTTCCCTTTGTTTATGTCTATCTCAAATTTTTTTTGCACGTGACTTATTGTATTCAAATCTTCTATCTTTAATCTATCTTAAGAACCTTTAACTGGAATGTGCTGCTTGTGTCAAGGAATAGTGTATATTATACCTCCACGTTCTTCCATTAAGTTAAACTGATCTCCGGTATCGTAATTGTCACTTATATCTCCTATAATAACTCAGATCAAGTTATATATTTTACTTCCCAGTGACCATTTTAACCGCATTTGTGTCACCGGGAAACATGAGCAAGCACGCACATACGAACACAATGCATGCGCACTACTCATGGGACGAGATACATCAGATGACTTAAACATGCAAACGTAACATGTCTGTAGTCATACACTATGGCAGCACAATTCCAATGCGATCGAACACAATCGTATGCCTGTTATTACGATGTGCTGATGCGTATTACACTAAAATTATAAATTTTTAATTTCTGCATTTTGGTTTGAGTTGGCATTTACCTCTAGTCTGAGCGTGAAAATCCACGAAGAGGATCCAGGCCGCACTGTACGGGGACTTGGAAAAGTAAACAAGTCCATCTGAGATGGCTGCTCTGTGCGCGCCATCAGATACCAAACCTACTGAAAGGAATACATACGCCCGGTCTGACCGAACGCAAGTCATGGCCGAAACGAAAGTCCCACTCCCCGCTTCGAGGCGTCCCCCTCAGCTGTAGCTATAGCTGTAGCAGCTAAATGAAAATCCTCGTACCCCAATGCAAGCCTGCCTCACGCGAGGAAAAACACGTGCTGACTCTTGACCTTCCAGAATTACAGAGTACAAGCTGTATAAAGCGCTTCACAAATCTTATCTACTGTCATATTTATCATATCTGTAACATATATTATTACCACTCTTATACAATTTCGGTTTCGAACCATCGAAAAATAAAACACATTATATCAACATGACGACCAATAATGACATTATAAGTATCACTATCAGTTACTTACTTTCTTTCTTCAGTAAGTTTTTCACAATCTTTCTCACCCCACCAGCTGTCACCTCCCCGATCTGCTCGGTCTCACTAGTGGCTGATGTCAATTTCTACGCCACCTCATCGATGGCCTGTAAGAAAAGAAGCGCAAGAAAACGTGGAGTTCAAAAAGAATGCGAGTAAATGCAACATGGGCTCGATCACAGAAAAAAAATGGCGGCTAGTGGAGGTCTTGAATACACAACCACACTACACTATTTAAGGCCCATAACCTGTTAGCAGTATGGATGTGTGGGTATGTGATCGGGCAACAAAATGTACAACACTGTCGCTTTTATTATAAAACACGGACACGTTTATTCTTAATATCTTCAGTGTATGCTATCTTTAGTCTTTACAATCAAGGATACAATCGTAATCTGAACTGAAATAAAGCAAGATTAAATCAAAAGGAAAATACGAAAAGCAGCGAGTGCGTATCGACAGACTGACTGACCGTGCGAGAGTGAGTAAACTATTGGTATTAGACGCTGAAGTTCTTGCTATTGCGCATGCGTTAAAATTCAGTTACGAGCGCCAAATGTACCTCTCACAATAATATTTATTCATAACTTTTACTGTTTAAATAAACATTTTTTTTTTCACTTTTGCAGGGAATTTCTTGTTAATTTGTATAAGTTAATAGCATTTCTATATATTACTGATAATAGTAAGAAATGTTATACTTTAACATTATGACGTAATACACCGTTACGGATTGTTAAACCATACAGCAGGGTCCTTTACATAGCACTTTTGGTTTCGGATGCTTATATTCTGCCTCATATATTCCAAATAAGTTTAAAACCATTTTTTTACTTCCTTATAGAATTTGTTTTGCCTAAGAATTTCTGTTTTTATGATAAAACGTTCCTTGTACACTTTCAAAGTGTAATTTATTAACTTCTTTCTTAATACGCATACTGTTGTTACAATAAAATATATCTTGCGCAACTTCTTCTCTTAGTTTTAACCGATATGTTTTTGATCCGTTATACAACTGTTTATTAGGTAGGTATTAAATTACATAAAATTGATGTGATATTGCAAAATTATTGAAAAATTTCTTAGGTCCCTATAAGGACCATTTGGTACGTTGTACTGTGCTGTTTGCTAGTTGTGGTGATAATAGGCTTGATTACCTGACAAGATTTATCTTCTTCATCTTGTTTTTCAAGATTATACCGTGATTGTAATTTTGATTTTAGTTCTTTTCACCTTATGGTCTTTTTTTTTCTGCTTGGATGGAGTTCAAACTAATGTTTTGAATTTACTTAATATGGAATTGACATGAAGCTATTAGCAAACTAAGAAAATTTAACTTTTAAAAAAAGATGCTATGTTTACTTTATATTATTGATAATGCTGTAGCGTTAAAATAAACATAAAACTGAATGTAATTTCTCAACAAACCAAGCATCCTTTTTTTCAGACCATCATGATCTTAGACAACTTACGGAAAAGAAATATTTTGCAGTAAACTTCCTTTACTTTTTTCTATAAGATCTTGAGTAGAATCACGATTTTTAAAGCAAAGATCGTTTTAGCAACAAAAAATCTAAAAAATACAATGCTACTAAATAATTTTACGACAGATCTTACGAGAAAACGGCTGGTATCACTAACAAGGTACGCAAATTATTTGGTTAGTTTCTTATACGTATAAATGTACGTTCATGAGATGCTAGTAACATTTCTTACCTTCTTTCCAATAAATCATACGTAAGTTGATATAAGTTTAAAGTACCTTCAAATTTTTTTTATAAACTGTAATGTTCTTTAGTAAACATGGTTTACAATCATGCTGAACATACATTGGATACTCTTAAGCTCTTTCACAAGGAAGTTAAAAGTTACCAAAAAATGCATGCAACCTACTGTTTATAGAACTACGAGAAAACGGAATAGCACGTCAAAATATTCAATTACGTTTACAAAAAATTTCTTGTATTAACAGAAAAAAAATTTTGTAAGTTAAAACTAGAGTTAACTTTTTAAACAGTTGTGATTAACACAAAACTGGTAATTACGTAAGCCTAGAAACGTTGTTTAATAACTCTCGTTTTTCATAGTTGTGTAAGCATGTTCTTTATCAGGTAACAATGGTTGTTATTTGGTCAATTATAAAACGTCAAAGTGACATCGATTTGATTTTGTTGCAACATTAAATTATACAACAAGTCGTGATGAAACTTGAAAAAAATTTTTTTTTTCATAGTAAAGTGTTTAGTTTCCGTAACAAAATCAATTAAAATAATAAAATCGAGCCAGACTGTGAAGTTTAGAAAGTTAACTCAAGTTTTTAGTTAATAATCCTTTTTTACCATTATTTTCAACGTAAGACAAAAATCGAATATGCGTGGTTACAAATTCCCATAAGTAACATCAAATTACACATTTGAGGAACTTTTTATTTAGAACAGTTAAGGTTAATAAGTTTGCAAAATACAAACTTAAGCAGTGATTTCTGCACTTTTGTGCTGTATAACTCTCAGAAAAAAAGGTTTCAGATATTTCAACCAACACTTTTAAATGCGTGTAAACACATGCAAATGTATTTCAATTTTTCTTGATATTTAGTTTATTCATCAGAGTAAGAATGATGTATCATTCAATCATAATTTTTAATTTTAAAATGTCTTATAGAATTAAGTAACTGAAATATTTTTTAATTGGGAAAGTAAGTTTTATCAACAGATAAGTAATGTCTTATATGATGATTTAATGAATTTAGGAAATCCAAAAATAGTTGCTTTTTCAAATAGTAATAATTATAAAGTCTCAGATTTGCATTAAAAATGTTAAGACCATTTTAAGTTTTTATTAACTTAACTTACTTCTATAATCGTTTGTTAGCTGCTACTTTCTCGCACACAGTCACAAGATCTTACAACGTTGACCGTAACCATGATTCTATTCCTGAGTGAGAGTACTCGTGGCGATGACAATAATAAGGCTGCTGTTTTTAACGTCAGAACAAAAGTCCACTGTCCTTTTTTTCTTGTTTCTAATTGATTCACGTCTTAGGCGAACTTACAGTGGCCTGGTTTTCTCGAGCTTTTTTCATACAGCTTAGTCGTCAAATTAAGTCCTTCGACTTGGATCTACTGAATCCAATGGTATCCTTGTTTACATCCCAAGTGGGGCAAAACCTCGAGATATTTTAGCTCAAAATTGAACTGTTTGCACGACCTTAAATGGTAGAGCATAAAAATATCAGCTTTTCAGGCATTTCCCAACTCACAATAAAAAACCTCAGCAGACAAATTGTGATAAATTTGTAGAAAAATCTCTGTTCTTCTAAATATTGTCCCGTACAATGCTGGCAATAGGGCATTTTTCAAAGATATTTGCCAACAAAAAATTGAAAATCAACATCATGGTTTTAAATGACAGATGGTAGCCGAATACCAACAGTGATGTCACTCTTTCCGTTTACATACACAAGCGAAACTCTCCTACCTGACTTGAGTAGTAGATAAGGGAGCTACCTTAACACGTAGCTTAATAATCGAACTAAGTCTTACATCTGCTTAAAAGACGCAGCAGAACTCACCCTCCAACCTGTATACTTACTTTGGAGCACTTAATTAAAGAGAAAAGGCGAATATTTTAAAGTGCAAGGAGTTCTTATACTTTCTTGCATTCAAGGAGAACACGTCAGGTTGGAGATCCAAACGACTTATCAGAGCTTAACATAATTATTCTCGACTGACATAATTACTCTCGACTGACATGAGCACAGTCCTGGTGCAATAATTACACAGTTATTGATGATTAAAACTGCTAATATCTCAGATTTTACATGAACGATGGGTTGCTGTTAAAATTGTAAATGACATTTCTTGTAGACATACGCAGTAAAGAATGATTAACTTGTTGACTATTCACATTCTGTAATGTATCACTGCGAATCGGTGATGTCAGATGAGCGCTTTATATAATTGTTTGAGGTTGTACGCGTTGTTCAAGTTTGCTACGGTAGCTTGTTGCAAATAAAATAAGTTATATGTCATGCGATTGCAGAAACAGGTATACCACTTGATATTTGGTAATCTCTGAGCTGTTGCTTTTTATAATTAAAAAAAAAAAGTCTGTATTTTGAATTAATGAATATTAAGTACATGACATGGGATGTCACACCTTTGTTTTAAAGGTGACCTAATTTTATTAATACGGTACGCAAGATTAGCACTTGAATAAACGTTATAATAACTATGTAGAGCGACAAATTACTCGAATGACATATACTAAGTACAAAACAGCCATCAGACCTAATGAATGTTATTAATGTGTAAGGGATAGTGATGTGTAGATTTCATTATTAGTAAGTAGTTGTTCATAACGTTAAGATTAAAAAAAAAAAACAATGTGATATTGTTAAAGCCTTCTAAAAAAGTGAAGGCAAATACATTTAAGGGCTTGCACAATTAGTTACAAGCTTTAGCTCATGACGTATTAGGTTATATTGGTACAGCTGTTATTTTTCTTCTACTGTTTAAATAATTTCTGCATCTCTTGCAACAATAATACTAAGAACCTATAGCAATCGTTAATAAAAAAGGGTATTTAGATAATTTTTTAACAATAACTTCTAATCCTAACTGGTGCATGCTAAGGAGCATCTGTTATCTGGCTAACAAGCACTCGATAACCCAGATATTCTTGCACGTGATACTACATTAAAAAAAGATTAGATACTTTTGTTTGATATTAGACAAAACAGCTTTAAAAGAAGCTGGTTGCCATAATTACCAGAAAAAACATAGTCATATATTTTATGAATGACCTGGACAGCATATAGTAAATAACAAATTGGGTATTTCTTTCAGTCTAAGATTTAAAAAAATTGTTTGTCTTTTAACTAACGTTAAGATTATATCTAGCATTTTATAAGAAAAATTTTTATATAAGTATATTTATAGAGCGCGTGGTGGCTCATTTAGAACGTGGTGGCTCACTCGTAGGACGAGAGTTAGTACTCGGTAGACCGTGGTTTGATTCTTTGCCAATACGAATTTTTTTGAAAGTACCTCTGAGTGTAAGTATGCATAAAACCACAAACCTTTGTCAATCATAAATAGATAAATCAATGATCGCGCACATTTGTATTTAGAGTACTAACTTCTTCAACTCTTGAAGCTCAGCCATTGCTTCACAAATTTATTACAAATTCTCTAAAATGGTAGGGTTTGTTATCATTTAGGGTGTTATTTTATTAATTATT
>NW_019384286.1:34293-47643 GCF_000648655.2 Copidosoma floridanum | reverse complement strand
TCCTGAATATTCCCTTAATTTAATTAATGTAATTATTTAATACCTTTTTTAACTTATTTAATATTTTTCTAATCCAATATCTTTTTTAATTTATTTCAGCCCCTTTTTGGGGTACAGAAAATATTCTCAGTTTATATAAACGATTTCAAATCTTAACAGCTATTTTTCTAGTTTTTATCTTAAACTATAAAAGGAACTCGCAATCATACGTGGAGGAAAAGGTTTGCTTAAATAAGTGCAATCTATTTATTTTTAATTATCTTATATACGTTCAATCATATGATTCTAAGGAAATTGTATCTTTAATTTTTACATGTATTAATTATATTGGAGTAATCGCTATTATTAACGTTAGTAATGAAAAGAGGAAATATATAATATACTTGATAATTTACTTAAAATTTATTCGCCTTTTTAATAAAAAATTTTACATAAATGACAATTTGAATTTTCTCTCCTTAATATCTCTGCTTAAACACGTTAGGTTAGACTAATACGAATTTTTATTACAACCACGGAAGGTTGATGTTAGTTAACTACCTATCCTACCAAGTCACGTAAGGTTAGGTCGTTCTCAGTGCCCTTGGGTGTCTTAAGCACTGCTCAAGTCGTCGACTCAGGAACTTCACCTAAGAACGTGGTCGCAAACCCTAGTGCCTTGACTACTTGGGGATGCGTCATCTCCACGCTTAAAGCGGTCGAGCACCGAAAGTCCAAGTAGGAACCAATTAGTGCAAGTGTTACCTGTAGGTGGTGTACAAACTTACTTTTCAGCTCTTGCCCTTCGTACTTCGTCTATTTCTCTCCCTTTGTGCTCGTCGCGGTAATGTACCGGTGGATGGAAAAGTACCAGGTCTGGGTGAGCAACGGATTTTCCGCGTCCCAGGCTCGCTGGAAGAGGACTTGCTTTACATTGCGCGCTGGTGTTTTTATGCTAATGTTGTTTCCTTTTAGTAGCAGGTTTTTCCTTCTTCGGGTAAACGCGCTCTAGCGCTTTCTTAACGTACTAGACGCACATTCCCCAGGCGCCGCGTTCAAATTTGAATTTTCGTGTTTCAAAAAGTAATGAAATATATGTATAAAAAAAATGTGTACTGTTTAATCGTCCATTAGACGGATTTTTTATTACAAGAAAATGTAATAAATATCAAGCGTGTATTATAAATTCTAGGTGATAGAAGTACCTTCTTGCACGGTGATTTCGAAGACGATAAATTGGTGATGTTTGCCATTTTCATCCTCGATCACCTGCCATTTCTTTACTCTTAGCGCAAAGCTCTCCGAGGCTGGTGTAATGTCTGGTATTGATTCGCTAAATTTCGGCCTTCGAAAAGTCGTGGTGTTTTTTTTGATCACAACGACCAGTCCTTGCCTTGCCGCCATATCTAGGACTGCCCGGCCCTTCGAGTTTGTCGCAGGCATTCCCTATTCTACTGCTTTTGCATTGAAGTCTCTAGCGACGAATAGGCCGCCTTTACATGCCTTTCCTAATGGTATCTTCAAGGTTATTTATTCTTCTCCTGTATTCCTCAATACTAGTGTTTGGTGAAAAGTAACAGCTGACATACGTGATCATCTCGGCGATCCAACCCAATCCGACTGCGACGAGACTTCTTCCCTGCTACGAACGTTGAGCACGCGACGCCAACTCTCGCAACGATCTCGCTATCATCTGTGATATTAATAATGTAAAATTGCCATGTATTAATTAATATTAAGTTTATCTTTTTTATAAGTGTGCGTTTCATTGTGTACTTTCACCTTGACTACCAAAGTGGTGATGTCTCCACTTTTTAACCAGACAAAATGTCTTTCTGATTTGCTGGCATCTTGGCAGATTTTGTCTGGTCTAGGAACTGAAATGACTAACATATTTGTTGCATTGTTAAACTACTTAGGCGGCTCAAAGTTTCTGTACTGCTTATTCATGAGCGCTACGTCTACCCTTCTTTCGCATAATATTTGTGGAAGAAAGGCATCTGCGTTGATTGTCACGTTCATGTTTTCTTGGAACACTCTGGGCATCATGTCGAATTTCTTTTTCTTCTGTACAGAATCTGTCTAAAGGCCCTTCACGCTCCAGAATCAAGCACATGACTAGTGCTTTCTTCTTCATGCGTAAATTCACTGCATAGGACACATCGTGGTTTGGCCTTGCAGTCCTTAGCTTTGTGATTGTCTTTACCGCATCTCCAGCAGAGGCCTGATTGGTCTAGGCCTCTACAGTCGTATCTTGTGTGTCCATATCTTAGGCACCTGTAGCATTACTGGACGATAATCCTGCGCATTAGTCGGCACCAGATCCAACCAACTGCTATCGTCCCATTCCTCAAAAGAGACAGAGCACCAGCCTCGTCCATTTTGGCCAGCGCTATTCCTTCCTACCATTGGTTTGGTAGTATTATAGCCCCTTTAATTCGGCCTGGGTCTTCTCCAGTCTTAGCAGCCTCTTGAATGACTGCCTTAACTTCCTCTTTATCGGCGACTGTCTCTAAGTCTAGTACTTTCAACGGTTTCCTTGATTGTACTTTTTTCGCGGTACCGATAGCCAGTGAGATGGCCTGCGTCAGCTTCTCCTTGTCTTTGGTGCTATTGCCAAGCTGCACCAGAATACAACCAGCCTTTGTGCTACGTATTCTGGTNTGAATATACATATATACGCTTAAGTATTAGCTACAAAATCGTACTGTTGCACCCACCACTACAAAGTAGGTATGCTTTTCGGTAAAGTATTTAACGTACTAGCTTTTCAAAATATAATTAGTATGAAAAATATTGTCATAATGGATACCCGTTGGCAACATCCGTGGACAAGCATGATTTGCGGTCCAATTGGTTGTGGAAAAACAGTTTTTGTTAAAAAATTTCTAAATAATATAGAACAAATGGCAAGCGTTACATTTGACCGTATTTTATTTTATCATGCAGAGTGGCAGGATGGCTATAAAAGTGAGAATTTTTCTAAAAACGGACGACAAATTGAATTTCACGAGGGGTTACCAAAACCTTCTGATTATTCAAACGATCCTTATCTTGAAATACTTTTTATCATCGACGATTTGATGCGAGAATTCTCGAATCATGTTGTGGTAGATCTTTTTACAAGAAGGAGTCACCATAAAAATATTAGTGTAATGTTTATGTTAGCAGTATGGGGTTAGGTAGGTGACTTGGTGAATAAAAAAACACACTTGAAATAAAGCATTATGTTAGACACATTTATTTACACTATCTTAAGTTTGGACTATCTTTATACTTTACTATCTTGAGTACAAAAGTTAAGTGAACAGAAATAGTAAACTAAAACGTAAAGAGAAATGCGAAGGCAGAGAATGCGTGTATGAACAGACTGGCTGACTGCGCGAGAGTGAACAAAAACTGAAGCTACTTGATGCTGAAGTGCAGCGTCACAGCGTCTCGTCCACCCGCTGTTGCGCATGCGCAATAATTCAAATTCGAGTGCCAACAATACATCAATAGAATTAGCAAAAATGAATCTGCTACAAACTCAATTTTCTTGCAACCGTTATCTAGTGTTTCCTCCGCGTGCGTAGAAAGCAAAGTTTCGGGGTTAACAGCAAACAAACCACTGCATGCATTATACCTAAGTATTTCTACACTATTATTACCTTCTTCGCCTTGTTTCTTGTTATCGACCTTGGCTTTCTTGTTGTTATGATTTGTATGCTGTTTTTCATGCTTCCGTTTATTACTATCTTTAAAATCATTTTTATTGTTACCATCACCAGTATTGCGTTTAAAATCCCAATCGTTACTTTTGTTTGAATCACCTCTGCACCTCCTTATGTGCTCTCGCAGGTTCTGCACGAACCGTTGGCAGGTGTAGCACCGCCTAAGGTTCTGCCCATTTTTCGGGCAGTCCCTTGCGTAGTGCTAGCATAGAGTGCTGGCGGTGGCCACGTTAGCAGCAGCTACGTTAGTGGCTGGTCTCGAGCCTGCCCCACCTCGGCTTGGCCCAGCACTAATCCCAGTCCCACCTCGACTCAGACCTGCATTCGCCACACCTCGGCTTGCTCCACTACCCGTTGTTGGTCTTGGAAGTGACCCTTCTGATTCCTGTTTCAGGATATATTGTCTTAAGTACTTAAAAGACAAGCCATCCTCGCTTTTAAACAGCCTGTTAAAATCGGCTGTTTTTACGTCCGGTACTCCATCGATAATTGCATGATAGAAACTATCTCTTTCCTTGTCTTCAGGGAAACTGTTAGTTTTGCTAATTAATTCAAAATCTTCAACCAATCCATCAAAAAATTCACAAAATTTAGTAGCACTTTGCTTTTTGGGGTCAAATTTAACGGAATGTATTTTGTTACGTATTTGATATGCGCTCATTTTTATGTCACCCCTTTTAATATCTTTAATTTTTTGTATCATTGTTGATAGATAAGTAATGTGATATACTTTGTTTTGGTAATCTAGGGACAATCTACCTAGTATTACGTTTAGGGCCTGTTCTTTATCTTCTTCCATTTTTTCTTGGGTAATATTCATAGTTGCTTCCAGTTTTGAGTCAATTGTGTTAAGCAATTTTTTACTTTTTAGTTCGGACTGCAATTGTTTTAAGAATAATTCTAGTAATCTTTAGACTATCATTAGGCGCAGCGCGTTCAAACGTCAGCGTATTATCAATGGTGTCGGAGTTTAGATTTATCAATTGTTTACTTAATTTAGGTCCTGGAGTAGATGTAGTAAATTTATTCCCCTTTTGTATTCGACTCCTGGCCAGTTCTTGCTCAAGAGCCTCCATTTGTCTTTGTTGGGGGGCTAGACACTGCTCAAACTCAGCTCGAATCGTCTCTTGAGCCCTCCTATTTTTTTCTCTTTCCTTTTCCAGGGCCTTCTTATGTTGTGAGGCAACAACCTCAAACCTCATCGACATCCAGGAGCTCTGCTGATGCCTTTTTTGTTGTATCAGCTTCCTGATCTCCTCGATGTCTTTCTTTGAGGCTTCTGTAATTTCTTTTCGTGAGTATATAATTTCTTTAGGTTTAACGTTTTGACCGGTTCTTTTCATTAGTTCTTCCTTAAGTTCATAATTTGCATGCGCCATTTCTTTATGTAGGCTATCTAGCTCTTTCTTCAGGTTATCTTTCCTATTTTGCAGGTCTTTAAATTGGCTATCAATTGAATCTAAATTTTTGCTTTTCAAATCTTTAACCTTATTAGGAGTTAAAGTATCAGTAAAATTTTTCTTTCTATCTCTCACATCTTTATTCTTATCTTTTGATGAGTTATTACTCGAATTAATTTTTCTATCTTTAGGGCCTTTATTCTTAGTTTAAGATGAGGTATCAATTAAATTTATTTTACTATCTTTCAAGTATTTATTCTTATCTTCAGATGAGGTATCAATCAAATTTATTTTTCTATCTTTAGGACCTTTGCTTTGGATACGCTGTTTGTGGACGAGTCCCATGTATGCAACAGTTTTATTATTTACAAAAAATATGGCCTGGTTGTTTTTACGAGTTACTACCACCTCGTCTAGTTCCCCTAGATTGTCTTCAATCTTTTTATATGCATCATTTAGCATATTGAGGGCATTTTGACCTAAAATTAATAGGGAATAAATAGGTAAAAGTATTTTATATTTTATTTGCGTGCGCATTAGGCTATTAGTTTTCTTGTTGAAGTGACACAGAGATCGGGCGTAAGCAAATGCGAGGAAAAATGGCACTAACATCATGTGTGACATGCATAGAGAGAGAGAATTAAAATGGCCGATCAACATCGTTTACTACGACGCGCGCCACCAGCCGTAGCGTGAGAGGACGCGCACACTCAGTTCTGCCGAACGCAAGCCATAACCAA
Source organism: Copidosoma floridanum (assembly GCF_000648655.2). The sequence continues at coordinate 41,811 of NW_019384286.1, read as the reverse complement.
AGCGCGCATCCCCTCCTCGCCTCGAGGCGTCCCCCTTGGCGGTGACTGGCAGGTTTATCAAGAAACGCGCTTCCCTTGCCACGATGCGGGCCTCTCCCTCACATAAACAAACGCGTGCCGGCTCTCTCGAGTTCTGCGAATCTCCGTAAAAACAAAGGAAGGCCTACTAACCAAGGGAGTATCAATCATGCAATCTTAAGTGAGCTGTCTTGCTCTATCTTAAGGCAAGACACCAATCTTTTGTCTTTAGAAATTGTAAGCGAACGTGACTTAACGATAACAACACTTCACGTAATTACCGAGTCTTAAAAACAATATCTATTTCTAGTACTTACTGCTGCTCACTCTCTTCTTAATTTCCACCCTTCCTACAGCTCCGCCGGAAGCCTCGAGAGTAGAGGCGACGTCCGCATCTCGAGGTGACTCGGCCGCTGCGTCTCCATCCTGATTCTGCTCTGCTGCCTCCTGGGGCCGTCCCTCTGCAGCTTCGGTGGTAGTCGGGGTAAGAGGACTGCCAAGCTCTTCCGTCTCGCAGTGCTCGCTGCCCGACACAGAGCTCTCGGTTGCTTATGCCATTACGTTTTCACGTAAACAAAAAGATGAAAAGAAGGCATACAGGGGACGCGCGATAAGCTCGAGCGCGGAGCAGAAAAGTGAAAGAGAAGAGAAACAAAAGACGCGATCGAACAGATTCTTCACCCACACTACCATTTAGGGCCCATAACCTGTTAGCAGTATAGGGTTAGGCAGGTGACTTGGCGAATAAAAAAACATACTTGAAATATAGAATTATGTTGAACACGTTTATTTACACTATCTTAAGTTTGGACTATCGTTATACTTTACTATCTTGAGTACAAAAGTTAAGCGAACAAAAAAAGTAAAGAGAAATGCGAAGGCAGAGAATGCGTGTATGAACAGACTGGCTGACTGCGCGAGAGTGAACAAAAACCGAAGCTACTTGATGCTGAAGTGCAGCGTCATAGCGTCTCGTCCTCCCGCTGCTGCGCATGCGCAATAATTCAGTTACGAGCGCCAACAATACATCTAACACTTTATAACGCAAAATATTTTTCACAACTCATTCGCGAGACATAAGTCTGAACGCATCGTATTTAAAAATCCTCGCGATTGCGCGCAGATACAACATTTAGCGAGACAGATATATCCTGAAGATCCAAAATTTGTGCAAGAGGCCTATCAAGATGCAACGGCTTAAGGTCATGGTTACCTTATGATTGATTGCCAACAGGACACTTTGGATGAGTTAAGATTTCGTGCGTGTATATTCCCCGACGACAAGTATCAATATGTTTACCTGCCAAAATATGCAACGAGTGCTTTCGCACATTTGGGTTAAATTAACAGATAAAATAATTTGTAGTAACGCATAGCTCTCAGATTTCTTTTGACAATGAAACCATCAACATCGAAAAACGGACGTTTCAAACAACCCCCTTGTCGTGTAGACGAGGCTCGTGAAGCTCTTTTTGAAAGAAAGTACATTGCAATATTAGAAGCTCTCGCTCATCTCAATAGAGAACAGAGAGTTGCATTATTAAAAAAAGGAGATATAAAATTAATCGACTGCTTGTGCGAGTGTGTTTTAAACATTCTTAAGGGTGTTGTTTCTCGGAAAAACAGTCAAAAAAAAATTTTTTTTTAATTTAAAAGTGTTTTAAGACAATTTATTGCGAAAAGTCAAGGTAAAAATTCGTGGAAAAAAAAGAGGAAAATTGTAGTTCAAAAAGGTTACGATTTTTTACCGTTAATATAACAACCTATTCTAAGTGGAATGTTATCAAAAATATTGTAAAAATAATAAAATGGAAAGAGGGAAAAAATGATTTTACTGTCTAAATACCAACTTGAAAGAATAAAAAGAGAAAGCACTACCGTAGGGAGAAACCTCGGTCCTTTACTCCTACAGCTGCAAATAATTTTTTCACACATTCTATTTTACAAACCACACAGACAGCTGGAGATAACTTGAGTCGATTAGACGACTCGATGAAAAAAATTCTAGATTTAAATCTGTGTAGCAATGAATACGATAAATTGAAGAAATACTTGAGAGTTTTACACAGGTATTTATACTTTATCGATGAAAAGCGTGAGCCAATGCAGATTGCTGAAAATGAAGTTAAAAATACCACTACTACTACAGATGATTATGGAATGAGCGAAGAAACGATTGTCAGTACTGTACCTAAAGTGTACCAACAAAAATCTATGCTGCTTTTAAAACATTTAAAAAGATACAAAAATAACATTAAGTGGGATAGTACAGGTACAGTAATTTATAAAGGTAAAAAAATTGATGGGTTAAATATTATCGATTTAATTAATGATGCTGCAAGGCGAAGGAAAAATGTGAAATCGGTGGGGAGAAAATTTTTTGCTAAAGTACTTCGGGAGATAAACACTCCTTGAGAACTCGTGGGAAATACAGACCTCTTGAAAATCGTAGATCGCGACAGTTCAAGATTGCTGTGGGATGGGACCAGTAATATAAAGTCGCTTGGAGAAGACGAAGAAACGTTTGAACACGAGACTTTTTCATCACCTTTGGAAAAAACTGTACACGATAACAAATCTAATGATGATAAGAATGTAGTACATTCATCTACACCAAAATCAAGCGGTGTTAAAAGCTAGTTACGATATTAATAAATAATGAATGTGCCAGAGGAACAATATTTTACCCCTAATCATGAAGCAGCATTTTCTGGGGTCCGCAATTTGATAAGAGTAAATAAAAACAAAATCTCCCCCGAGAAAATCAAAGAGTGGCTACAAAAACATGATGCTTATACTTTACATAAATCTATTCGGCGAAAGTTTCCACAGTTGTTTTACGATGTTAATGCTAGAGATGAATTGTGGGAAGCAGATCTCATTTAACTGACGTCATTAAAAAACTACAACGACGGAGTGTCTTTTATTTGAATTGTAATTGATGTATTAAGCAAATTTGTATGGGTGCAACCTATAAAAGACAAAAATTGCCGTAATGTAACAGCAGGTTTTAAAAAAATTCTTGAAAATAGTCAATCTCGCTTGCCCTTTATGTTACAAACGGATTGAGGGACTGAATTTTGAGGCAGTGAATTTCAGCGCTTTTTGAAAGACATGGCTATAAAATTTCGAGTTGCCAAAAACCCTGATGTTAAAGTGGCCATAGTAGAGTGCGTCATACGAACGTTTAAAGAGCGTATGTACAGATATTTTACATACAAAAATACATACCGTTACGTAGACGTTTTACAAGATTTTATTAGTGGTAACAATAATACCCCCCACTCTACAACAAAGTTAGCGCCAAGCAGTGTAACAATATATAACGCACATATAGCACGACAAAATTTAGTCAATTCGAGACAACCTCGAACAAAACAACGGCACAGTCGAAGTCAATATCGTTATACAGTAGGTGATTATGTACGCATAAGCCGTGATAAAAATGTGTTTGAAAAAGGTGCAGTAAAAACATGGAGTAAGGAGATATTTAAAACGACTCGAATTTTGAAAAGACAAATTTACATGTATATGAGCTCAGTGATTTAGATGATGAAAAAATTGAAGGATTTTTTTCCTCTCGAGAACTTAACCCTGTTCGCAAAGAGCGTGTCTCGGAGCAAGACCATAAAATTGACAAGATCTTGGAAACAAGAGGAAAAAGGAAAAACAAACAACACTTTGTTTGTTGGGCAGGATACCCTGAAAAATTTAACTCGTAGATAAATTCAACCGATTTAAAAAACAATGCATCATAACGTATTTACTGTCACTCTACCTAGCAATAGTAGTATGATATATTTTCCGAACAATACTACAACAAATTTTTCTACTCAGTTACCGAAAGAGATCGAGCTTAGTGGTAAATGGGAGGTAGGAATTTCCAAGATTCACGTACCGTTCACAATTTTGCATGTACGACGAGAAGAGGCAGTAATAAGCGATCCTGGTGTTGCGACGTAATAAATACAAAATGTTTGAAATACTATCATAAAGATAAGAAATGTCAGCAGCTAATTTATAATCATCGAGGCAGATTTGTATTTATTGGATTTCCAATAATAGGACCAGGACGTACAAGAACATGCGGAAAAACTCCAGCTGTATCAACTGTAGTAAAACGCGTTATTGGGTTTAAGGAAGGACTGACCGAGATTGAGCGTGACTGTGCTGACATAAGAGGGGATTACAGGCTATTGTTTCACGGTAAACAACCAGCAAACTTATCAAAAGCGGTACCCAATAAACTTTTCATCTATTCTTATATATGTAAATCAGGTATAGTTGGTGATACATTTGCACCCCTGCTGAAAATAGTAAATTTAGCCGCTCAAGAAATTAACTTCGGAAGCACAATTGTCAAGAGATATACTCCTTCAGCCTACGTACCCCTCCTTAATAATAGATTTTTTATAATTGATATAGATATAAAAGATCAATATGGTAAACCAATATCATTTGAGTTTGGGACACTGACCGTGGTTTTACATTTTAGGAAAGTTTTCTTTTAAGCGAATCGTTACAAAATGGTTTCTTACGAGGGGTATCACACACAGCACGGGGGCGGAAGAGGAGTCAAGCATGTGTTTGCGGGGTCATATAGACAGAGAGGACATGGATTAGGCTTTTTTGTTACTCGGCTATTTTAGAGTACTATGCCCTACATAGTCAGAGGTGCTCGTGCCGTTGGAAAAGAAGCTTTACGAGCGGGAGTGAATACAATTGACGATATAGGGGAAAGCAATATTCCATTTAAACACGCATTCAAGAATCGGATAAACAAATCTAGTAAAAATTTAAAACGTAAAGCTACAGAAAAAATTGTGAAGCTGATGGAAGGATCGGGATATAATGTTTTACCATATAAGAAAAGAGCACAGTCTCAGCGTAGAAGCGGTGGTGTAAACAACTCGTTAACTGCTGCAGAAAAAAATAAAAAAAGTCGTTCGAGAAAAGTCAAGCGAAAAATAGGTACGCGTAAGAAAAATAAAAAAAATAGTAAGAAAAAAAAATCAAACAGAAAGGTAAGAAAAAAAGTTGCTCGCAAAACTAAGAGAAAGGCAGTAAAAAATAAAAAATCAAAACCAGTAGATATTTTTGGATAATCGTGTCTTTCCTGCATAGTCACACAGACCATTGCTTGAAGAGCGAATTGGATTTATTTTCAGTTCCTCTCACGCAGGTGGCATTAGAAGCTAACCGATGGGTGCATTACAAACCTGTTTCGTCGTTAAGCGACGAGAGTACAATAGAGTTCGTTATCAGTTCTCAAAACGAGGATTACATCGACTTGGCCCATACGATGCTCAGAGTGAATGTCAAATTGACACCTTACGACAAGGATGGGGATGCGCTTGTAGCTCCAGTAAAAAATTTTTTACACTCAATATTCAACCAAGTTGACGTATATTTTAATCAAAAACTCGTGACTCCCCCAAATAATGCTTACCCTTACAGAGCATACATTAAAACGCTTTTAAATTACGGCCCTGCAGTAAAAGCATCGCATTTGTCAACAAATCTTTGGGAAATAGATGTCGCTGGTGAAATGGACGAATTACCTGGCTCGAAAAAAAATTCAGCTCTTACTAAACGTCAAGAATATTTAAAAGACGGAAAGACTATAGACTTAATGGGTCATTTACACTGCGACGTATTCAATAAGGATAAATTATTATTAAATGGCATCGAAGTTCGTTTACGTCGAATACGCTCAAAAGATGCTTTTTGTCTCATGGATGCTTTAACAAAAAATTATTCTATCAGCATTACCGAGGCTACACTTCTCGTTCGGCGAGTGAAAGTTAGCCTTACAGTTTTGATCGCACATGCAAAAACTTTGGCTAACACTACGGCAAAGTATCCAATTACGCGCGTCGAAGTCAAATCTTTTACCTTACATAGCGGTATAAACGGTGACTGTTTAGATAACGTTATCCTTGGACAACTTCCGAAAAGAATCATTTTAGGTTTTGTTGACAACAAAGCCTTCAACGGAAATCGAAAGATGAATCCATTCAACTTTTAAAATTATTCTATAAATTATTTGTCATTATACGTTGATGGTGTACAAGTCCCTAGTAAACCGTTGCAACCGACTTTTACAGGTAATACACCCATGTACGTGGAAGCATACCATACTTTATTTTCGGGCACCGGGATCTACTACATGAACGAGGAGAACAGTATTCACAGAAAAGACCATCCCCAAGGGTATTGCCTGTTTGCATTAAATCTTACACCTGATCTCTCATCACATTTTACAGGTCATTGGAATTTAGTAAAAAACGGTACAGTGCGAGTAGAGGTGCATTTCGAGACAGCTCTCACGAAAACTATAAATTGCATTTTGTATGCTGAATTTGACAACATATTCGAAATAGATTCAAACCGTCAAGTAGTTGTAGATTTCAACTCATAAGAATTCATACATCTGTTATTATAGACTCGTTGCAACTGCGTAGAGCTCTTTGCAATATACCTGCAGCGACGGTCGGCGTATTCTCTACTGACCAGTTACCTTTTGTTTGGACGAGACCGTGCGCTCTCATAGTTAATACCGACGAAAGTTCCAAGCCTGGCTCGCATTGGGTAGCTATATATGTTGATATTAAAGGTGATGGAGTGTACTTTGACAGCTATTGCCTGCCACCCACGATCTCTCATTATATTGATAGACTCAAAAGAAACTGTATTACTTACCATTGGAATGAAAACAGTTTTAAAATATTAATTCCACCGTTTGCGGAAATTACTGTATCGATTTTTTTATTTTTCATGTGTAACAACTATTCTGTAGGCATGTTTTATTCATTTTTTTCAAAAAATACCCTTATAAATGATAAAATAGCTGTAACTTTTTTTAATCGTATAACCAGACGTAGGAATTATAGAAATAATCGTATTTCAAGCAACATATGTACTCAAACTAGTAAATCTAAGTGCAACCATAGAAAAGTACATTATTAAAGTTTACATGTAAGCTTAATTTGATAATGTGAGTTTTTATAAAAAATATATGTAAATGATACATTTTAAGATGGTTTTTATTTTAAAAACCCGCCTAACCACCCACTCCTAATAATTGTTTTACGATGTACTTTGATGAAAATGAATAACTTAGAATTATATTTTTAATTTTCAAAATTTTCACACAAAATGTTATTGAGAAACGTAAGCATCAAGTAGACTTCCTTGACTTTAACCGATGTTCGACTTTAAGCCGATGCATTTTTCCAATCCCTGTAGACTTATGAGTAATGAAGTGTTTGCTCGAAATGTATAAGTATTCCATAGCTCTTGGGTTTCTCTGACCCTACTTACTTTACAATAGGTTTTAGTCTACTTTCAAAACTATCAGCCAGTGGTCGAACAATCGGTCAAAATGTTTTTCGATTTGGTGCTAGTTTACTTTATGTTTGTTGCAAAAATCGTGATCTATTGTCATGAGATAATAGATTATGCTATCTATTCAATACACCATGATTTCAATTGGTTGTT
>NW_019384286.1:20145-33593 GCF_000648655.2 Copidosoma floridanum | reverse complement strand
ACGAAGAGCGGTCAAGAATTAGAACAAATTTTTGAATTTTGCAACTTTCAAACCCCGTCACGCTTACCAATCGGCACAGTTAGAGCTTGGACGCCTTAATTTTCCCCCCTCCAAAAAAAAAAAAAAAAAATTGTTACCGACCAAGCAGCGTCGGTAATAATATTTAAATTACGCGGGGCCACTACTCGCCCTCTTCCACGCATACTGGCTAGCAACACAGGATCACGTGGCATCTGCCAAAATAGGACCCCGGCCACGCCCTCGCTCTCGCCGCCAGCCATATGACATATATCTATGAGAGTGTCTGGAAAAATAGTACCCTTACTACTATCCTATCATAAATTAAAATGACAATCTGGAGATATATACTTCACAGAAATTAGGAATGTTGTCTTAGAGAATCTTAAAGTTGCTAAAAAGGTTTCTGTAATAAGAGGATAAAACAAAGCAGTTAAAGCTATTCTCCCCACCACTACTGTAAGGAGAGCTGGGGAAATACCAGAACCCCCTTAGTTTACCAACTCCTATAACTATGGATGCCTCAAATATTAGCTGATAACATTATAAGTAACAGTTGAACACTTACTTAAAATAATAGCTACTTTATTAGACTTTTTTTCTAAGAAGAAGACAATTTTATGGACTAACAAATTGTTTGTTACACTTATAATTTAGTATCTTGATAAATTTTGTGAACTGAAAGTTCCAAATCTCAAAAGTTTGCACCAAAAGTTTTACAAATCAGAAAGTTCAAAGTATAAAAGCTTATAACGGTAAGATCCATCACGCATTATTTATCATGGACGTTAGTGTTTGCAGGTCAAAGTGGTATCTCATTGGTCTCACATGCATTATTTTTATTTCTCTTACATTACGATTTTATTTATTTTTAACAATATAAGTAATACATTTCTCGACTTCTAGCAACCTGTTATTAGGTTAATTAATTGCTACCTTTTCTACGTTAAACTTGTATAGCATGTTCTTAATGTCTGCCTACTTGTCCTGCAGTTTGGTTAAGATACTATACGGGCTTCAGAGACGTAGTCTGCTTAGTATCTAAAATATATTATGCGAACTCATCAAAGCATTGTTTGCATGAGTGACTCCATAAAGAGCAAAGTTATTTTGATTTCATAGAGTAGACGCTTATCGTACTTTTACTGACTTTCTTTCACAAATTGCTAGTACACTTTTTGTGTAATTTAATTAAAAATAATTATTGATAAAAATTAATTTTTTAGAAACTTTATTATAAAGAAAATTAAGAAATATCAGGAACTTATTTCAAAGCCACAATAGTTTAGGTAAAACTACTGTACGTAGCTTCTTGAATAGACCTGTACTTCGTGTCACCACACTGATACTAAGTACCTTTAGTTTAATACTTTGCAATAGATGCTTTGACTGAGATGGAATAATATCGTTGAATGATTATTGGGAAGTTTAAAAATAAGCTATATATTATGTGTTGTTAAAAACAATAAAAGCAAAATTTAACAAAATTACTTACTAAACTAATGTGTAAGGAGTATTATGAAAATGATTAAGTGCTTAAAGTTATGAGAACTGATATGCAAAGAAAAGTGGTGAATACAAATTGGAAGACTCTTTTTATCTGAGCCATTTATAATTTGTGTTCAGCATAGTCGTTGATTTACATAAGTGTACCTATCTATTTCTTGGGCTGTAGGGCCTTAAAGTTTACATTACAAGATTGTTTGAGGCTTGCTTCTTTAACGTAGGAAATACAAATATCTCAACTCTTCAAATAAATATGTTTCAATGGTATATAATGTAGACCATTTATTATAAATTAAATGTTTAATAGTAATTAAAGGAGTTTTTATTAATTATTGAGAACAAAAACATGTACTATATATAAATAATTTCGTAATAATAAATTATATTTTTAGAATTCATTTGTAGTCATATTAGTGATAGAAACGTTAGTTTAAAAAAGCAGCAATGTCAAATCTGTTGCTTCTTATTTTTTTACTTCACATTAATTTTGTAGGCATTTTAAATAACATTGATTTAATACATTTTATAAATTTAATAAGAATCTCAACATATTTACTCTTTAATTTTTCAGGATGTTGGAGGGTTGTTGCTTTCAATCACATATTTAAATGAACTTGGAAGCATCAACATGTCTCTCTACAACAGTAATTGTTCAGAATCACTGAAGAACCAAATTACTGATATACTAGAATTTCTTGTTGATTCTAACGTAGGAAGTAAGATAAAGGTATAATAAGCTTCTTATATTCATTTTTACAACCAAACAATGTTTTTTTTGTAACGTTATCATTTATGTGGAATCTTATCTTATACAATCTTAAATAATAAGTAGATATGGATATTAAAACGTTTGCCTTGATTGAATTATATCTTTTTTAACCTCATTTATTCTACAAATGTGTCCAATTATTAAGATGCACAATAAAAATGCTCATTTGACTTGAATCAATAAACCTTTTCACGCACGAGAAAGGTTGTTTTGAGCTGACATATTTTATTTAGATAAAAGCGTCCAGAATAATATAAAATTACGTAAAATTTTTCATACCAGTATGTCATTATTGTGACAGTATGTATTACATGTTTTGATAACAATATTTGTGTTAAATAAAAATAACTTTTTGAAAGAGTTAAAATATGAAATTAGGGACATCCAAAAATAGCATCCTGTCACATACAACGAAGCAATAATAGTTTAACATTCTACCCGATAGAAAATCTATACATATTTATAAGCTTGTATAATTTCACCTCCCTTATATATGAAGCAAGCTTTTAAAAAACATTATAATCATAAACCATGAGAACCAGTAATGCTAAAAATTTTGCACACTATTTCTTTAAAATTCTTAAGTGGTTTTTGTAAGGTTTTAATTTAAAAAAAATCAATAATAGTAGCAATACATAAACTCAATGTTTCGAAAAAAAGACGCTAGCTTTATTTTAAAAACTTTTGCTACAATAGCAACCCAGGAAAAACTACCCTGAGAAGTTTGGGCAACCCAATTTGCTGGAAATTTAGTCAGCCCCCTTCTTAGTGTTTTTCGGCACACGTATGGCAGAGGCATTTCTCCAGCCCCCTTTTCCAAATAGTAGTAACCAGTTAGTTATCTGGGGAGTGACATGAAGATGTAAAACTCTTTAATCAACAGCGTATCTCGCTGTCATGCAATCTACGTATGCAGACACTCCAAGGGTAACAGTCAAGTTACTCGCAAAGCGGCTCTACATTATTAGGAAAAATAATTAAAAATTACTGGAAGTAAGAGGGTTTGTACCTAAATGCCGCGAATGATTTTTTTTATTTTTTGACCTTCCTTCTGTGTAAGCGTTATGTAAATCAGAACTAACTCTCTTTCTCCAAAGTTAGGTTGACGTTTTTTTTTTTCTGTATTTTGAAAAAAAATTTGAAATAATACATCTAATAAATAATTACGGTTAAACGTTAAAATATTCGTTGTTATAATGACGTTAAAATGATAAGTTCTTAATACGAAGCGTAACAGCAACCAAAGCAACGTTAGTCAGAATAAGTCTAAATACAAATATAAGCATATTAAGCTGTGTTGTCAAAAGATGCCTTCATCAACTTGCCTTAATAAACTAACGTCATAGTGGGACTTTAAAAACAGTGACTTTAAATAAAACAAAAATTCTTGTACGACAACTACAAGGTAAGAAAAATTTAAAAGCTAATATTTAAGAATAAAAAAAAGTGTTTTGCTTACATAAACTTATGGCCTGGCTCCCCTCTCCCTACCTTGAACATATGTACAATTCAAACGACCCTCTATGTTGGATCACAAAAACGACTGAGCTCCGTGAAAAATAAAGGTACTTAGAATACTATTGTATCTGGTGTAAGACAAAACAAGTAAGGAAAAAGCATTATAAACTTCTCTAACGCTTTAGAGTGCTGTGATTCTTCTCCAATAAATTTGGTGCTACAACAATAGGTCATAGAAGACCAGCCTGAGAAATGACCACCTCTATGTCATCTGCGTAGCATGAACATGCTCATTGCCTGCACATCTTATAAATATATGTATATTTATAAGTGTGCATATACTACAGCATTGCAGCTACTTCATAAGATAGCACAGACTATGTACATTCACAATACCTGTCCACGCATCCGTGTGACAGTGATAACACACATATACAAACGTGCAGTTTGCTCATATAATCGAATATTATACTTGTTCCAGATATTTTTCAATCTCTTTGTATGTAAAATAAGATACGCAATATAATACAAAAAGATCAAATAAAAAGATCCCTTATCAAGTAACTGTAGGAGTGTAACAATAAGAAGAAAGAGTTTTATCATCAAATTTTAGTTATGTGTACTATGGTTAACATCATATAACTTTTATTTTTCTAAATAACACAAACTGTTACTGCGTATTATTAATTACTTCAATATGTATTATCTTAACTAAATAACATAAGTTTTAGCTTAAATTACAGTAGCAGACTTTTTTGTTTGAACTTCATGTATAATGGTATGATTTTTAGATACTTTGTTATCTATGGCAAACAGTGCTTTATGATGAAAGTAAAAAATTGATATTTCTTACTGTTATTAGGCATAAAAAAGCAAATTTGTGCAAATATCCATCGTTTGTATCGACAGAATTTGCTAAAATTTTTTGTTTTTTTTTTTCCTTTGGAATTCACTTAGAGATGATGCTTGGAACGTATTTGTAAAATATATATGTATAAATCACATTTCTTATTTTGTACAAGATTAGAAGCAACGTAAATAACATATTGCATAGGTTTGGCAATATATTGCATGTTAAACCTTAAAAAACCCACAAAAATTATGTTTCTTTAAAAGAATTTAAAGGAAACACCAAAAAAGTAATAAAATGAGAGAATAAAATTGTAAAACAGCAATGTGTTGGGGTTAAGGAATTGAATCTGACAGAAATTCCTACACTGTTTTTTTTAAGTGAACCTTTTTTTGGCACGCCTTAAATGGGGGCTTAAACTGTCAAACGAGCAAGCGAGCGAGCAAATGCTGCCGTATACATAAGTATCAACATATATTATCTGTACGTATAGCAGCCAGCGCTGACTGCACCGCAGGGGGGGATTCGTTTATACGTCTCTCTTCCTCTCTCTCCCTCCCACTTGCATGCTCATAATAGTAGGCCATAGTTGCTCTATGTATATAATATAGCTTTTCTTTTAATAGTACTCTATATCCTCCATGTAAAGAGTAGGTATACCTACCGCTGCACGGAGAGAGCTCTGATACTACGGTTGTATGTATAGCCGCGTGCAACAGTAGTATAGTGCGTTGTATACGACTGTAGCACCCGCGCGCCACAACGAAAGTATATGGCTTCTGCTACCGTAGTATACAGGCCTCCGTGCAACTGTAGTGCGTGAACTATACTACCGTTGTTTCTGCCTTATACTACAGTTGCAACGCTGATATACTGAATTGGTATATTACCCCGCTTACCAACTTTGCTCGGGAGCCATACCAAATAAGTATTGACCTCAAGCAAATGTGCACACACACACACACATAAGTGTATATATATGTATATGTACGTCGTTTGATGCGGCGGCGGCGGCGGTGGTGGCGCTGCACTATACATATATATATCAATAACCTCGTGTTTGCCGCTCGTTGGGATGTATATATATATGCAATAAACAATATAATATTTTCTCGAGCTTCATACAGTATAGCATACTACTATACACCGGATGGGATCTAATAAATACATATATATATATACGTAATGTATGCAATAGGTAATTTTATCCAAAATGAAATAGTAATTCACTACACATACGTCGTTTCCACTAGCTCTACGCGTTCTAAAATAGTCCTTTTAAAATAATCCTTTTTCTTGTCATAAAATGTATAAAAACAAAGCTTACGCCACCGTGCCGTGTTGTCCTCACGAGATAATTTTATATGCACATTCCATATATATATATAAATATGCGTATACATATAAAACTATACAAAAAATATCGTGTATATATTGTATACGCATAAGTATATATATAAAAAAAAATATATATATACCTATACATTCCAACGAGCGGCAAACACGAGGTTATAGATATATATGTATAGTGCAGCGCCGCCGCCGCCGCCGCATATGACGAGATATATATATACATATATATATACACTTATGTGTGTGAGTGTGTGTGTGCACATTTGCTTAGGGTCAATACCGATTTAGTATGGCTCCCAAGCAAAGTTGGTAAGCGGGGTAATATACCTATTCAGTATATCAGCGTGGCAACTGTAGTATAAGGCAGAAGCAACGGTAGTATAGCTCACGCACTACAGTTGCACGGAGGCTTGTATACTATGGTAGCAGAAGCCATATACTTTCGTTGTGGCGCGCGGGCGCTACAGTCGTTTACGACGCACTATACTACTGTTGCACGTGGCTATACATACTACCGTTGTACCAGAGTTCTCTCCGTGTGCATAGTGGAAATCATAACGTGGCTGTAATACGGGCTAAACTGGGCCGCTGTTACAGCTCAGGTTCTGTCACGTTAATATTGTCTGTTACAAGACATCGCTTGATCTCTTTGAAGTCTCCGTAAAAACATAGTAAAAATTGTTATTTTTTCCTATTCATCTCTACATACGTACATATGTATATTAAAAAACGTACGTAAAATTAAAAATATGTACAAAACAACAACTAAACTTTTGAAAACAAGAAAAAACGCTGTATCAGATGACGTTGGCAGAAAAAGTATATCAAAAGACTAGAAAAAATAGTACGAACTTTTAAAAACCACTTGTTTCATTCTGCAACTGGTCATCTCCGTATTCGAAGGACAAAAATGAGAACTATTATATAAACAATAGGATAAATGGGCTAAGATTAGAATACAAAAAAAAACTCTAAGATGTGACAAATAGGGAATACCTTTTTCTTTTATTTGACCAGCTTATCAAGCCACTAATTAATGAACAGTTAAAATTATTTAAGTAAATACTAAGAATCATACGAGATGAGCCGCTCCGTTAAGCTATGCAATTATACTTTAGTTCTAGACAGCAAACAAGTCCATAGTTGGTTTCGGGGTCGAACTTAAATATTTTCGGCTACTTACACAATGCAGTAAATAGTAAACCTATAGTCAAGGCAGACCCTACAAGTTTTCCGTGTTTCGAACAAAGGACGAATGTAAAACAATTAACAGTTTCTAATTATTACGAAAAATTTTACGTCGGAATCCTTAAAAGTAGATAAAGAGAGCTTGCAGCAGTTTAGATCTTTACACGTTTATCTCTATTTATTTCTATAAATAAACTTTTGTCAGCCCTCTCTAAAAGATTCGGCAACGTATGAGAAATTGGCAGCTTATTGTCTTAACTCAAAACTATGATGTTGGATAATGATGAGTCAGTTACAAATTATTGCAAAAGCGTTCACAGGCTAAATAAGAGTATAATTATGTATGACTTAATAAATCCCTTTATGTCAAAAACTGAGAGGGATGCAGCAAGAGCTTGGTCAGATATAAGGCATTGGGCGTATTATTTATGACCTTACTATTTACTACAGCTGAACAGTAACAAGCTGTAAACTAGAGACATAAGAGAAAGCCATTAAAGTGGATATTACTTTAGATAGTGGGATAGTTGACACACGAAAACAATAGCCAATCAGTGAATACAGACAAGTAGAGTGGTATCCGTAAAAACAAACATTTGTTCTTATATTATTAAAAGTTTAGTACACACTTAACTAGTACGTGCAAACAATTATGTTAAGACATGTAGAAGGGATTGATTTTAAAAATTACCACTGCCTAAGAAAATAAGGAACATAATAAGTGATAGGGAGATTTGCAATGGAAACGATCATTATACTAATTATAACTACTAAAAGGCTAATGCCATTGTCGTTTGCAAAACAAGTTATTTAAAAAGAAAAATTTAAACTCTTTCCCATAGGCCAGAAAATGCTCTGTATTGGTTGAGACTGTTTTGCCATTAAAAATACATTAACAGCTTACCTTTGAGCTCGAGAGAACCCAAAAATATGTTTGTTAATTATTTTAATTGTATTTTAAAATTTTTTTTTTCAAAAAGTAAACGTAAGTCCAACATACATACTAGGACATCACTTTTTTTTGACAAGTCTGCGTTAAGTACGAAAATAGGTGACGTAAGTTGTGCAACATTATTTATAAATACATACCTATAATTATAACTTTTTGCAGAAAGTATGCTTAAAATTTATCATATTGGCATAAAGACTATGGGTTTTGACAAGTATAGGCCATAAAATTCTATATATAGTAAGTCATCTAAGTCATACTTTTTTTTGCTACAGTTTAGTATTTGAATGCATAGAAAAAGCTATTTTCTGTACCAAAATGATTTAAGAAAAAAAAAAAAAAAAGAAACAAAAAACTAACTGACAGTGGGTGTTGGTCTTTTTATGTATAGAGTTATACTTGTACGAAATCAAATGGCAGACCACATGGTTACGATTATTAATATACCCTCTAAAAAACGATACAGCGTAAAAAAATAGTACAATTATCGTTAAAATGAGTATAGTTACCTTTAAATGGTGTAATTTTAATAAATAGTTCAATGTTTATCAAACAAATAATAATAAACTATAAATTATTGCACGATACATCATGAAGCATATGTAAGCTGGCCAGTACAGAACTGTGTACTTTCATCGAATCTTCCGAAGATTAAGAAAAAACTTCCTACTCCCTATGCTAGTAACAACTTAATGTCACGCTCACATACGACACTTACTCTTTATTCCTACTTTACAAGTATTTCTTGATTAAATTTTGTATTTTAAATATATTTATAATAAAAAAGTAAGGAAAAACCATCCCGTAATAGGACCTTACTCAATAGTATTACATGCCAGTAAGTATCCCTTTTAAACGTACAGCACACACACGTTTCTTTAACAGACGTTATTCGAACACCAATGAAATATTCTTTATAGCATGAAACATACTGACGAATATTGCAGAGCGTTAAACAGTCTCCAGTTTTGAATGTTAAATTTTGAAACATTGCTATTGAACATGTCATCTTATAACAAAATCAAGTAAGATTGTACTTGTATAATCTGCAGAAATCGTCCAGTTTTTGTTTCTACAAAAGATTACTTTTATAAAAAACGTAATAAATTTTAAAACACTAGTGGTTTTTTCATATTTTATAACATAATGAAAAAGTGTTTGGGTGCACGTGAAAGCGTGCATGTAGGTACGTCCATGTAACAAAAATAATGGCTAACAATGCTGTATATATTTGCACTCTTCTTACCTTTCTCAACGTTTCCTATGCTGACTGTGTAATGAACGTCCTTAAAAAAAATTGCCTCAATCACAAATGGAATAGTTGTGAAAAAAATAAAACAAAATCAACAATTGCATGTATCGGAAACAAAAAAAAATTTCTTTTAACTTTTAACAATTTTTAAAAAATTTAAGAAAATAGTATTAACAACTATTAGTTCATTGTCAATGTAACAAATTAATGATAAAAAAGACCAATACTTAGTTTTACTAGGAAATCTGCTCTGCGAGAAAATACTAATTTCTAAGATTTCGAACAAACATTTCACTAAAACAATCAGTTAATGAAACGAGTTTTTTATTATTTAAGCAATCCATAATTAAGCCAAATTCATCAATAATCAGGTTAGAAACCTCACATTATACTTAAGTTACCTACCACATCGTAACAAAAAGTTGGTAAATATCCTGTTCTGAGACCACTCATAGTAAAGTGGGTAAGAGCCTTGGCTAGTACGCCAGAGATTAAGGATATAAATCTCATGGAGAGTTTTGTTAAGGTTAAAAAATTGCTTGAACAATTCAATAAATGTACATATTCTTCAAATCAGAATTCTGATCGTTTTTCTTTCACGCAATGCTTTGCTTCAGTTAAAAAATAATTTGTTACTCAAAATTTGAGATCTAATATTTAACTCTATATATATTTTAAAGGCAACAGCGGAATTTGAGCATAAGTTTATCAGTTAACTAATTAAGCTCAAATTGTCTAGTTCAGTAAACTTTATAAAAATGAAACAATAGCTTGCCATCTTTCTACAAGAAACATTCAGTTATATATAAACAAGCAACTAGCGCTGGTAATAACTATGTATTTTGGGCTATGACTAAGTATGTCATAGTCAAACTATACTTAAAACTGTTCAATGTCCGACTATATCTAATATTACCTCTTTATCAGAAATTAATATTAAAGGAAATAACAAAGATCCTTTATATTTTAGAGATAGACTTTCTACTTCAGGAAAAATGTAAAATGTAGAAAAATTAATTGATCTAGGTGTACAAAACAAAACAAAGGACATAAATTTTTAAAGCAAATTAGTTATATGCAAACCTTCTTAAAAAAATATATCATGCAATGTTAAATCGATGACTGTAATATTCTCTGATTCTAAATAAAATTTCAAACCGTGTATCCCAACGTTACGCAGTAAAAGTAGTGAAAGAAATACCATTGATACGAATTTTACTGGGTTCTCATTCAAGACAACAGTATTACAGATAATCAAATATTTTACAAGAAGCAACGTACAAAAAGTTTTAGGGATCGTTATTAAATAGAATAATTTTGAGTATTAAAATACCTTCTATAATATATAGGCTGGCCAGTCCAAGACACTTTGATCGAATCTTCTGGTAATTTTAGAACAACGTTCTACTGCCTACGCTAATAACATCTGTTACGTCACGCTCATATCTATAAGGTACGATGTCACACTTATTTCTTGTCCATATTTAATATCTAAAATATCATTGTGTACAGAAAGTTCAGAAAAACTATCCTGTAGTAAAGTTTTCTTCAATAGGGTAGTATTACATGCCAGTGAGTGTCCCTTCAGAACGTTCATCACGCATATATTTTTTTGACAGATATTATTCAAACGTCAATAATAATGCCAATCCTGACAGAAAAATAAGCTGTAATGGCTGCTGGAGGGTTAAGAAGTATTATACTAATTTTAGAAAAAAAACATTTGATTAGGTCGTCCACTATCTAAAAAATCAAGTTAAAAAACAGTAGCCTTAAAACAAAAAATGATTACCCATACTAGGTAGAATAAATATAATGAATTGAAGACTAATTTACTATACATCTTTTATAATTTGACGAAGAATTAGTGTTACGCTGAGTTGGTCACTGTTAACTAAAAACGAATTTTATACTC
Organism: Copidosoma floridanum; assembly: GCF_000648655.2. Next base: position 22,335 of record NW_019384286.1, on the reverse strand, counting down.
CGTCGGATAGCAAAGAAAACGGTACGTGCTATGTGTCTATGCTTTTTAAAAGCCCTTATGGTAATTAAGGTAAAAAATTTTATGCTTATATGTGTGCGGAAATCTTCATAATGAAAGAAAATTGTCTTGATTTTTAAGAAGCGTTAAAAAGTAGGAAAAAATGAAAAATAAAAGGCGTAATGCATAAACTCGCCAAACGTTGGGATTTATAAAAGTACCCCTCAAAAGTTTTATGTAAACACTACATCTGGTCCCCCAAAACTTTCCTAAAAAAGTGGATGGCATTATGAGATGTGATATGTTTAAGCTGTGTAGTAGCTGCATTAATGCCAATGATAATACCCTTAAATAAAGTAAAATGGAAATTTTGCTAATAGAAGCCGATATTTTCAAAATTGTTAAAAAAAAGGCACGTTATTTATACATATATAAAAAAAAGTATCACAGTAAAACTAAAGTAGAGGTTATTTTATTGCATCTAACAATAATGGTCAGTTGCATGCAGAATATATCAATATATTGAACGAGACGATCAGTATACCAGTTTAGATAAAACAGTTGATGTTTGTTGAAAAGAAAAACTTCTAACAAAGCTGACTTATCTATCGTCAACTAAAATTATGTGAGAGCATTAGAAGAAAACTCTATATAAATAATGGACGCATTCAAGAATCTCGGAGAAAATAAATAAGGACTTGGATCATGAGATGAAAAACTGTACTAGTCGTATATATAAGTAAAAAATGTCGTGAAAGATAAAGGTTGTAACGACAATGGCTGTAGCCATAAAAATTATTATGGTATTTAAAAAAAAACTTTATTTTGCTTGTCTCAAGTAAGTAAAAGTGAAGTCAACAAGATAATAAAGTGAGTTAATGTCTCAAGATTCAACAAAACAAAGAAAAAACATCTGCAAATGCTTATACAATTTAACCAGTCCGTGTTTAGAAATTCTAAGACACAGCTTTAAGCGACAAACTTACTGTAATATAAGATTAGTATGACTTTAGATAAACTTATAGATTACTATTATAGTATTCATTAGAAGCGATATAGTTATCTGGTTACTGTGAGAGAGCAAAATAAATTGAAGATACATATAAAAATTAAGTAAAGCATAAGTTAGCCTTCACAATCGCCGTATACTTTAAACATGTATATCGTACAAAAAAATGCAGGACCAAATAATGTGAAATTCTGGCTTGTGGAAATAAAGAACAGGCAATAAATCAAAATACCAACAGGTTATTATTATCCCCTTGTTGCAATAGTAATATATTACAATACCTGACAAAAGTACGATGAATAACGGTCGAAGATAACAAGCAGAAAATTTTTTTAAATCAAAACACACAAAGAGGTTGCCTACAAAACGATGTTTTTTAAACGAGATAGACATTACTATCAGCAATAAAAAGTGTCTATAGGTAGCACAGACTCTCCAAACATATTTTTATAAGTAATAGCACTAAAACTTGCTGGACTGCTAGGCCATAAGGTACAAGTGTATATATNGCCATAAAAAAAAATCAAAATTCTATTTCCTAACCAGGTTGGCATTATTTTATCCTCTAAATATTTCCAAAAATATTTTTTTCTATGAAATTCTTCATTACACTTCAATTTAAAATTCATATAGTTTATAATGGTAAAACTATTGAAAATAAAAATATTTAAGTATTATTTTCTCTTTTATGTTCGGGGTAACCATTCGTTTAAAAAAAAAGTTACGCTTGAAAAGATTTTGGAAAATTTGTCATACATTTTTTCCTAATCGTACCTCCCACCCATAAACTACAATTCGACCGTTTTCACCGTTAATTTGGCATTATCTAATTTATTCCATAGACCCCCCACAGCTCCCACACCATTTTGCTTGTCCACCCAGAGCCCCCCACAGTCCCCCCACACCACTTTCCTTGTCTCCCCTGACAGCTCTCGCACATTAATTTTCTTATAATCCCAAAATTTCTCTACTATGTACAAACTATCCCTATTTCCAGCATATTTAATTATACGTAGTTTGTTCATTAATACTTTTTATCTATTTTTTCCACACCACCAACGAGGAAATAGATAAATTTTATAGATATTGATAAAGTACAGAATTCAAGTTTAATCCTGTTTCAATATTAATGTAAATATATCGTAATATAATTATTATCAAATTGTTTTAAATCATTATAAATC
>NW_019384286.1:0-11629 GCF_000648655.2 Copidosoma floridanum | reverse complement strand
ATTTATTATAGTATATGATGTATCATCAACCTCGTATCTTGGAAATGTGGTATTGTAAAGCAATTGGCTCAAACCTCTTTTTTTATCTATACTTTTCTAAATATTGTGAAGAATTCCTTTCTGTTTTCCGAATAATTTTTGTAAGCTATCATCAATAAAATTTTTCGTTAGATTTTCAAAATCTAATACAGTGTAATGACCAGAATCAATGTTTCCACAAAAATACAAATGTACCTTAAGATGACTATTTAAATTTCTAAATGTTTAGATATTATTACTAGAAAAATTAACTATAACGTGAACATCAAATATAGCTGAGAAGCTTTTGATTTCAATACTTGTTTCATAAGTACTATTTTTTGACATTATGTTAATATAATCATCACTATTTCTTAAATTTTGATAATAGTCGTATCCTACTGTCAATTCATAATATTTGTCCCATACATTTACAACATTCTTGATTACTAAAGAGCGAGCTGCCCTATGGAAATCTTCGTCATTATACAGAAAATAAGAGAAAGTTCTAAATAAACAATTTCCATCGCTTTTTACTTTTACTTTTATGTTATTCATTTTTTAAAATCCCAAAAATATGCAGTTTGATTGTGTTTGAAATTTTAATAATACTTCATACAAACGATCAATTATTCCAATTTATAGTGTGGAATACTGTGAAAAAATCATTTCCATGTCTGTCATTGAATCTAAAAATAAAGATTTTTTTCTAACCACTTATGAATTGATTAAATAAAGAATGCATTACAGTAATAAAAGTAATATAAAGTAAATTTTATAAAAAATTGAAATAATTAATAATGTAGGAGAGATAAATCTCGTCTGAAACTAATTAGTTACTTGTAGTAGGATAAGTTCAAGTGTCTTACATCCTGCCATAGTATAATATCTAAATCACAAATACGTAGTAGTTATGAATGCTAAGATCTTATATTTATCATACAAATATTACTGGCTTTACCACCAGAGATAAAAAACATTCATGAAATCCGTACTTAGGGAAGAAGATGAAGAGGGAAACCATTAAATGTCTCATTAAATTGATTATTTTCAATTCAGTTTTATAAGAAGATTGCGATGAATTTCGTAGGTTGTGGTCATAGAAACCGTCGTATTCGTCATCAGCACCTTAAAAATTATAAATATAATGATTTTTAGCTCGATCCACGGTAGACGGTGAGAAGACTTATGTCCTGAAAATCTTTTCTATTATTCATCTCGATGTGTCCTGATTAGACATTGAAAATAGGTGACAGCTGAGCCCAAGTCAAGATGCTCAGTTAGCCAAGGTAGGGCCCCGAGTATCTTTGTAATAAGGCACAGACTTGGGCACGAGCTTGTGCTCTCAACAAGACTGTGCTCTCACAGTACAATCTCTAAGCTTGGAAAGACAAAGCTCTCAGTGTTTTTTTCCGTGTATTACAAGCCAACCTGTGCCAGTTTTCTAGGTCATGGATCGGCATATGGGATACCGTGGTTCGAATTCTAGCCATGGCAGATTTTTTCAAGCCAGTACCTCTGTGATTTTTCACCACGCAATACTCCTCGTGAAAAGATGGGCGGCCTTCTCGTAGCAAAATTGCCTTTTTCTCTCTACTCCCTTCTGTTGTTAGAGGCCTTTCACGTCCTCCTTTTTTTCCTCTCCCGAGTGCTAAGTGTCCTAAGTATGCTCTTATAAGAAGCCGGACATATAGCAGTATAACACAAAATACAAAAAATTATATACCAAACATCTATACTATGACAAACTTTAAGTTTGCAGTACAATGTCATCGCAAGCATAGCATGTTCTTCTCTAATATTTTTCATACAAAAGTACAATAAAGTTAAGTTGAATTAGCTATAGCAACTGCCCTACCTCTAGTAGATCCAAAACATTAATTTTATTTTAATGCATTCAGCCATAAAAAAAAATCAAAATTCTATTTCCTAACCAGGTTGGCATTATTTTATCCTCTAAATATTTCCAAAAATATTTTTTTCTATGAAATTCTTCATTACACTTCAATTTAAAATTCATATAGTTTATAATGGTAAAACTATTGAAAATAAAAATATTTTTCTTGTACACATACCTTTTAATTGAATACTTTTGTCTTCTTTCAGTAAATATCAAAATGTTTACTGTATAAAAAAATTTGTTTGGAAAAAGAAATAATAATATTTTTCATAAAATACTGTACAATTAGAGTACACAATAAAAATATCAGCAAAATATTTTAACAAGAGATCATAACATTTTCATCTATGCATGATCTTAAAAAATTTTTTATGTTAGAAGTTTGTGCTAAGCAACTTTATAGTTTTTTTCACACTTTTACAACACTCATTTATTATCCTGATTATTATTTAATTCATTTTTTATTTACTATTCAGGTCATTCAGATTTTTGAAAACTGGTTGTAGAAAAGGTAAGTCTTGTACACGCAGAAAATGTGTAAGATAGTGCAGGAAATTTAAGGTTTTTCTACATGATAATGGACACTGATGACAGCTTACGTTGTTGACAGTTTCTTACAATTCTATCGTAGAATACAAAAAATTACAAGCTTGGGCATCAGTCAGCACAGCAATAATAGTAGACGATGGCTTAATAGTCCTAAATGCATGAGAGCACTAAGAAATACTGCTTCTCCCACTCTCCACTCTGCAATTTTCTTATTTTATAAGAGTGACAAGGGCCTGGCCAAGTAAGCCTTAAGGCGGTGCTACAACCTGGCTACGCTTAAACTTACGTTTAAGCGTATTTTATAATGTGGGTGCTTGAGGTTTTTCATTACACAGTGTAATGACTTACGATTTGGTCCTGGCCACAGTTGACATACATCTACTGTACAAGTTAATTGTTGTAACATCACGTGGTCGGGCAGAGTTACTCTCAGTCTGTTAAAATTCTCGGTGGGCTCTGCCCGTACAAACTTTGATATTTTGCTAATTTGACTCCCGTGTCGTGTGAGACTGATATTTTAGAGGTGGTTAATAACTGTTTTTCTGTTACTTCTATTGTGGTAAATAATTAAAAATTGATACTGACGTTATTTTTTTTTATTTAATTTTATTCCCGATTTGTTTTCCTTATTTGTTATGTATCCAAAATATTCATTTACATTTTTTTTATTACGTAATACCAATTCACTACAGAGAAATGCAACAATTTCTAAAAGATAAATTATCAGTAATTAACAATTGTGTTTTATATAATTCTACAAGTTATAATATACAGAATAGCTTACTAACAACACCACTTTTATTTGGAACATCATTAAAATAGATTTTTGAAATTCTCAATTTTTTCCAGTCAAATTCTGCTAAACTTATGATTTTTTAATAAATGTGTAAATTAATTTCAAAGTGTAGATTATCTTTGGACCATTTTTTTAATGGTTAAACTTTTTCATCTCTTATTAAATTTTTCTATAAGTTGGAATAAAAAATTTATATACTAAAATGTATAAGCTTAGTTCTACTTGATGTTATAAAATTGTAAAAACTACCTCGTTTTAATTAATATTTTTGTTATAAAATTCAATGTTTTCATTATTAATATTGCATTGGATCCTCAAACTAGAATTATTATTAGGCAAAATTTTCTTCACTCTGAACTCAGTATTATTTTCTTCATTCCTAAAAACTCATTTGTCGAAAACTTCTTCTATAAAACCAATCATGGTTTTGAAAAGTAAAAAAATAACAATAACAGCATATTTCTTGTAACATGCTTATCGGTAGTCTTATAACACTTATTGAATGATACTTCTCATAAAGTAACTGTGAATATTTAATTTGTTTGTGTATACTGATATATATATATANTTTAATGGCTATTATTTGAGCAAAAAGAATCGTTTTTAAAATAGGTACTTTGAGAAACTTTGTTTGGTTGACAATAAATGTAATGTCGATTGATTTTGTTACATTCATATATGGGGAGAATCACGTCAACTGTCCCAGCGCCGCGGTGGACGGCCCGCGCGGGCGTCAAACACGACGTTTTCAACTCGTCGTTTCGGTGTCAAAACTTTAATAAAAAAATTATCTCAAACATATTCATATGTATTTTTTCCTCAGCTTTCTAGCAGTGGCATCAGTTTTTCGAAAATTTTCTCCCATAACCGCAAAAAATGCACTTTTTTGAAAAACACCTTTTATCTCCATGATCTTCAACTTTTGAAATATTTTTGATAGTCTAGATCGAAAGATAAGACATTTTACGTAGATATCGACAGTAAAAAAAGAGAGGTTTTTCGTTTTTATAACGTATTTAAACGACAAACGAGACGATGCGAGCCGCGGCGGCTGGGCCATGCGCGGCAGCAGCACGTCCGCCGTGTGTCCTCTGCTAAGGTGAGTTTGTTTGGCTATATAATATATAATATAGTAGTGGCAATGTAAATAACAATTAGTTAATCAGGGCTTACAATGGATAAATAATAAATGTTCTGATAAAATTTATTCATATGTACAACAATTTTATAGTAAAGAAATAAATAATGATTAATATTGATTAAATATTAGATATTTACATAAATAAAGTAGAAAATAAAAACAAATTTGTTTTACTTCGTTCTCTTTTTTTCTTTAGGCATGGTAATGGAAGTGACACTTATTTTACGTTCTTTCAGTTTCGGAAAAATTTCATACTGGTTACTCAAAGAAGTTTTCTTCAACATTAATTTATTAACCTTACTAGGGATAAACGCATGATAATTCAGTGTCCCTGGAATCAGTTTCGCACTGAAAGTTTCGTCTTTAATCTCAAGAAAGTTTCTTCGTAGTCAGATTCGCTACTAAAAAAAACCTTCGTTTCTTTGCAGTGTTTTTTCGCCCAGTGAAAAAGATCTTGTGCCGTTAGAATATGATTTCCGGAAGAGAGTTGCAAACTCGACCTTCTAGCTCCATGTTTTAAATTCGCGCCGAACCCCATCACATCCTCCTTTCCCGTAAGCAGTCGCGTGAAAGTGCCACTCCGCTGGAATCGATCATAACATTTTCATCTATGCATGATCTTAAAAAATTTTTTATGTTAGAAGTTTGTGCTAAGCAACTTTATAGTTTTTTTCACACTTTTACAACACTCATTTATTATCCTGATTATTATTTAATTCATNTTCTTCGTAGTCAGATTTGCTACTAAAAAAAACCTTCGTTTCTTTGCAGTGTTTTTTCGCCCAGTGAAAAAGATCTTGTGCCGTTAGAATATGATTTCCGGAAGAGAGTTGCAAACTCGACCTTCTAGCTCCATGTTTTAAATTCGCGCCGAACCCCATCACATCCTCCTTTCCCGTAAGCAGTCGCGTGAAAGTGCCACTCCGCTGGAATCCCAAACTCCTTTTCGTGATACAACAGAAAATGGAAATTAGTTTTGTTTTAAAAGTGTTGCAATGCGTCGTCACTCACGTAATAAATTTTTTTTGGATTGAAATCTCTTTTTAAATAATCGACGACAATTTTTTGGTAAACTTGTACGGCAACCGTGTCATGCAAAAGGTTATCCGATATCACTGCTAAGCTTTTGTGTTTTAATTTATTGTTTTCTTTATAGTACACAACGCACGTGAATATCGTAGCCTGCTTGTTATTCCAATGAAAAGACTGTGCCGAGTTTTGATCCACGAATGGGTTATTTTCCGCAAAATCAAAGCTAACAATAAATTCATCGTCAACCAAATTATTTTTCAAATTTTTTACGAATGATGCTTGTTTTTTTGCCAAATAATCATGTGTCTTCAACTTCATTAACTTCTCGCCAAGTAAATCTAAAAATTCACGAATCCGGATTTCATTGGATGTTATCGTGCACCGATCAGTTTGCGTCCATGCGTCATCATTAATTTTTAAAATTCCTTCAGCTTTTACCGAATCTAATAATAATCTTCGAAGTTTTTCGAAATTGGGACAATCTAAACATTTTCTGAAAAAACAATTTTTGGAAGGATTATCGCAAACAATGGCGTTCAAACAGTCCATGGAATTTTTAAGAGGTGTTGCCGTGGGTTTCGTTAATTCTTCTAAATTGAGTGCATCTAGCATCAGTTTTACGTTTTCGTGATGCACGCATACGCAAACGTTATGCGTGCCACTACTTCCGGCTAAGATACAGTGAGGAGGTCTGAGCTGTACGAATTTCGTGAGACCCACTTTGACAATTTCATGTTCTTCTTTAAATAAAATAAATCGTTCATTCAAATTTCCAAGTAATAATCGTTTTTGTACATAAACACATTGACCATTATCCTGTTTTACAGAAACATAATCTTTTAATCCAGGCATCAAGCGGCTGACACTGTCACGCTCATAAAAATTTTTCTACGCAGACCTCAACATCAGCAGATAAAACTTTTCCTTTTTTTTTATGAGAGTATGCCACGTTCCGCAACTAAATTTAAAGCTTGCCTAGCTTCTCTATCTCTGCAACTAAATTATTTCATAAGCTCTCTTCGGTTCCAAATTTTCAGGGCGATGGTGAGCAACGTGATTCTCTCTCGCTTATCGTTAGATGATGCAAATTTCTCCTTAATTTGCTCCAATACTGCGATGCCTGCTTTACGATTCTTCTCATCTTGATTACTTTTTACAGATTTATACTTAAAAGGCTTCTACCTTGCACTTTAGACATATCAAAGCATTATGTTGAACAAGCGGGAATATTTCTTTCAAAGATTGTGGAAATGTTATTAAACTCTTCTTGACGTTATGGTTATCTAAATTCAATGGATTGCTACATTTCACCATCTTGAGTACTTGAAATTGAAAGCGAGTTATAAAAAATCAAATCCCTTCTGAAATATACTGATGAATGCGTAAATATAAAGCTCACTTTGAATCTCTATTACAATCACATAACCTACGTAAAAAAGTTAAAAAGAATAACATTACGAATTAAAAATAATAATAAAACCTACAAAAACTTTGACTTACGATAGCACAACCTCAAGTCATAAAAAAATAGATACTAATATTTAATTAATCAATCGAAACTTCTTGCGAAGTGCAAACTGTCACGGTTAGGTGTATTTGTTTACATCCTGTCAGAGAATCGGTAGCAGACGGCGCGCTGCTGCCGCGCATGGCCCGGCCACCGCGGCTCGCATCGTCTCGTTCATCACTTAAATACGTCATAAAAATGAAAAACCCCCCTTTTTTTGTTGTTAATATCTTCGTAAAAATGTCTCATCTTTCGATCTACACTATCCAAAAAATTCCAAAAGTTGAAGATCATGAAGATAAAACGTGTTTTTCAAAAAAGTGCATTTTTCGAGGTTATGGGAGAAAATTTTCGAAAAACTAATGCCACTGCTAGAAAGCTGAGGAAAAAATACATATGAATATGTTTTAGATAATTTTTTTATTAAAGTTTTGACACCGAAACGACGAGTTGAAAACGTCGTGTTTGACGCCCGCGTGGGCCGTCCACCGCGACACTGGGACAGTTGACGTGATTCTCCCCTTATATGTGTAAAAATTTTTATTGTTTATATGTTTTTTTTTACTTTTAGGTTTTTTTAAAAATATTTTTAGATCTGAAATTTACTTTAAGTAAATTTTCTGTTGATTGAACCAAATCCTTATCTGTATCGAGATTCATCAATTATTTAAAATATTTTTGTTTGTGTTGTTAATACTCTAAAATTAAAAGTTAAATATATAATGAAATTAAAGTAAATCAGCAAAAATTTGTTTCAAAATGATTACAAAGAAGTNTATCACATGTCACAATAGTCATCACGAGCCTCATTTACGAATGATATTTTTACAAGTACTAATATGACAAATACGTTTAGATGCGGTTTTCAGAAAGTCTAATAATTAAAATCTGTAAAATACAAATATGACTTACGGTATCCATTTTTCGAAAGTGAATAACGAAGACTTGAGAACACTGCGGCCTTTTTGGACGAATCTACAACCGAAATTACTCTTAGTTACGCATCACTGATATTCTTTATACATTATTTACTACTCACTTTAAATGTACCATCACAGTAAAGTTGTGTACATTGTGACAGAGGCTCCAGCATTGCGTCATGAATGAAAATTAACGCTTGAGATCCATCAGCACCAATTGCACATCCTCTGTAAACATCTTGCAGAGGTGGATACTCTTCCAATGCGTCGTGTAAATTGTTTAAGGTCCGAGGGGTCCTCGGAATGTTCTGTTTTCTTGCTCTTTGCATCATTTGCTTGTACGTCAACTCATAATTAGCTTCTACCCTCAACGGTTCATACCTAACAAAAAAAATGCCAAGCGAATTTAACTTATAAACATACGTATAATTCGTTTGGGAAATGATTGATAACTGATATTCATTTTATAAGTTCCTACGTAGTCATTGAGCTTTTTCTAATTATTTTACCTATAATGATAAGCACACGCTTTTTGTCGAGTTTACAAGAAATATATCATTCATGCGTTTATGTAAACAAGGTACAGCAGTAAAAATATAAATAGCTATTTAGCTTACAAATGTCTTGTATCCAAAAGTCATAATTATTGAGCAGTGTTTTAAAAGATTATTCAATACTTTTACTTAAATCTATGATTTTTTTTGTAAACTTTGTACAATATTAATTCTTATGAACAAAATGCGAATTTCAATAAAATTTGATGGTTCTTGGAGGTGTGCCCAGAAAATATCAAAAACAATTTTTAATATTTAATTTTAATCATTAATCACTTATCGTCGTTGTATCATTTAGTAAAGGGATTATAAAAATGTAATTAAAAAGTAAAAAGTGTAGAATCAAAATAATAATGGTTACTAATGTTTTTTAAGATGGAAGTTAAAGATGGAAGACTCTTTCATAGGTGAAAGAGATTTAACATGCATGAAATGTCAAAAGACTTTTACCTAGAAAGGCAATCTCAACGTACACATGAGAATACATACCGGTGTTTAAATCTTTCATCGTAGTATGTGTACTTTTAAATTAACTACTAAATGTCAACTGAAAAACCATGTACAGCTTCATTCTAGCAGTAAAAACTGGAATTGTTATATATATATGATAAAAATTTAAGAGACTAAATTATTTAAAAAATCATAAATTAACACAATTTGAATCCAATTTATGCGAAGAAAAATTTTAACGTAAGAACTAATTATTACAACATTTTAACNTTGAAATGATAGGGTATACATTGGGCACGTTAGAATTTTACACGCAATAGTTGTACGCAAAAATGTAAGCGATTAATTTCTTACACATCACATAACAATTATACACGTAGTAAATTTCCAACGTCTAGATTGATCACGCAATAATTGAACACAACTTATTTCTACACAAAGAAAAAAAAAAGTATTAAAACTGTACACACAAAATATTGTACACGTTCAATAATAGGCATCACTGTTATTGTACACATTTTTTTTAAACACCATTCGAATTGTACACTTAACTTTTGTACACAATTAAAATAATTTAAAAACTAAGATGAAAGTGTTGTACACGGTAAGTAGTAAGGGTGTTTTTATACACAATTTTACTTTGCTCTGCTAGAGAAAGATTTGTATACAATGTATGCAGTCACCACCTATTTAATTTAATTTACCTGATATTCAAAGTGCGCGTTGGTTCTTTGGTTTATTGAGCCATAGCGCTTTAATAGTTAATAATTAGTTTATCAATCAAGAAATGCGTCGAGTCAATAATATGCATCTCAAAGACGATTTTCATATATGTATCAAATGCATTACCAACTTAAAATTAAATAAATAAAAAACTTTTTTTTAAGAAGCTCTTTCTTGCCCAGGAGTTTGAAAAAGCTCTCTCTTGACATTGGATCAGAAAAGACTCTTGCGCTGATCCAACAACATGTTCTTTCACTCACGCGTAATATCCATAAATATTTAATAATTTCTCACGATCATATAAAAAATACTAATAATTTTTCACACCCATAATGACCGATCACAATGGATAGGTCCAACTTCGTTTTTTTCCTTCATNCACGTAATAAGATGCTGACTTCATCATTTATTAGAAACGATTGGATTTTTAAAAATAATTACTTACTTGCTTTTTGACCGGCACGACGAGTTCGTTTTTTCTTTATAGTTTGCTGCCCACTAACTGTAGGGAAAAAAAAATCAATTATAAAAAGTTTTTATTTTTATGTACAATTTTCATTATTCTAATTTTACAAACCATTAACAGTTTGCCCTTCATTTTCAATAGCTTGGGGTAGCGCTTCTTCGACTTGGCTGTCATCTGATTCAGAAATGGCATTTATAATTTCTATTGATTCAGCTTGAGGTTGTGCTGAGATAATGTTTTCTTGATTTGATAGTGGAGCATCAACTCTAGATGTAATTTGAGCATTTTCTTCGATATCCATAGCTTCAATATTATTGCCATCATTTTCCCTGATGCCAACTATTGTTGCGCATTAATACAAATCAAACAATTATAAAAACAAATAATCAATTATAAAAAATCAGTTTTACATACTAATGTTTTTTTCAAACCTAGTAATCCATTTTCCTCTACTCCCCCTTCTTGTGCCATCTGTTCATTTGGGACTTGCACTTGAAAATCATGCATGTCTTCATTTATATTCATAAGAAAATTATCAATATCTACTTTCACATCATTTGCCACTGCAGCTTCAGCTTCTCTTTCTAAACCAGCATCTGCCAGCTGTTCTACAGGGAAACCTCTCGTATGATGTACAACAATGCCTACATTACCATCTTCTGAGGCATTATCATGAGCGTTGGCAGCTGGTGCTTCGTCTCCAGCATCTTCTGGGTAATGTACTTCTTCTCGTGGTTGGTTTTCCCTATCGTGAATGGCTCTGTCTCTTTCAAAATCAAAAAAAGGCTGGATTTCGGCCACATTTTCTCCTTCTGCTTGTACCACTTCATGGTGATGATCTCCATGTACTTCCGCTCTGTTCCTACCATGGTTTATTTGGCGACGTAATCCAGCCTCGACGTTTATAACTCTTCCACGATTTCTACCCCTTCCACGAGCTTCGCCTCTTCCACGCGCTTCACCTTTTCCACGAACTCCACCTCTTCCACGAGCTGCAGCTCTATCGCGTGATCTACCCCTTCCACCAACTGCTGGGAGTACTGGCTCATCAGCTATTACTCCATTCAGCTCAGGCTCTTGTTCATCTTCAAGTAACATTGCATCACGAACTGCAATGTTCGAAAGAATATTTTAGTTATTAAAGTATATATTCGAAACGTATAATATAATATTTTACAGCAATTTAAAAAATGCAATGTCAATAGTTGTTATCGATGTTCTTATTAATTATTTAGACAAATTCATAGGACCGACACTTACGTACTAGCCGGCGTCTCCTTCTTCGAATCACTAATTCATTTTCGAATGCTGCACCTAATAAAATAAATAAAATTATCGTAAACGTTGGTTATTAGAGATACTCTGTAATTTACGTATTTTTGCATCTGCCACATTTTACTCAAAAATTAAATTTATTTACTCAATATTACCAACTTTAATTGATTTGTAAAAATTAATTTTTTTTAAAATACACTTAAAACACAATTCAAAAAATGATTATTGGTATATAAGAAATAATACATGGACAATTCGTAAACAAACGCAATAATTTTACCGGCACCAGGGTTCTGAT
>NW_019384285.1:289294-312485 GCF_000648655.2 Copidosoma floridanum | reverse complement strand
AGTGATTAACGGAGATTCTTGATAGCTGTTGCTTTTAACTGAGTTAAGAGCCATAAGTACATTTGGAAAGTCAGAGAAAATTGTAAAGGTAAATAAATCATGGTTAATGATTAGGTTGGTAGCAATGATAAGAGCTAATGCCTCTGCAGAGAAAACAGAGGCTTCTTTATGATTTTTGTAAGAGCGCATTAAATTATTGTTATTAGACCAGACAGAAAAGCCACAGCCTTGATTGATGTCAGATAAGTGTTTGAAGCCATCTGTAAAAAATAAAAACCTCTAGGTCGTTGTGTGGGAATAAAGCATTGAATTTTGATAAAGCGTCAGGAAATCAAAGCATTCTTTTTCCTTAAGTTTAGTGAAGTTTCCTTAAGTTGTTAGGTTTAGAGAAATTTTCAAAGAATGGTATTTCAAATTTTTTTTAATTTGTTGCTTTTTATAATTGTGTCTTGATAAAACCAACAATGTTGAAAACCCTCTACAATCATAAATTTTTTTACGTCACTGGTACTTCGTAAATGAAAATTACCGGCACGATTTTTCACTTACCGAGCACCAGGAGACGTAAAATCGTATACGCACCACGTCCGAAGGTTAAGAAATGTCCTAGATTTCACGTTGTCCGCCCTCGGCTCCACCTCGGGCGGTTATTTACGTGAAATCTGCAACTTTCTTAACCTCACTCACTACTTTCACTAGGTGCGTAATATACTAGAAAGTTGATGCTTTTCATAGGGTGGTCAGATAGCTCTAAGAGAATTTCAAAATTCTTCTTACTAAATTATTAGTGTATTGTAAGTATGTATTTGAACATGGTAAAATAAGAAAGTACACCCATGTATAGGGAGTCATGCCCACTACACATAATTGAGAACGAGGAGAGAGAGAGATTAGATTAGATTAAGTATATTAGATTTCTTCGTTAGTGGCTATAGACTCAAGGTCCTAAGTAACCATAGCTAAGTAAATTATTCATTATTATAAATAAAAGTGTACATTATTCATTACAGTAAAATGAGATCACATCAAAAATAAGGTTTTACAAAAGAGAAAAGCTATCTATTTATGGTAGTTACAAAACTAAGNGCCTCGGAGGATTTTTTTCTCCTCCTTAAAGTACGAGTACGCCACTACGCCGTGCATCCAGAGATGAATCTAGTAGAAACTACATCATAATACTACATAAATGATATACATTTATATTAATAAGAATTCCATTTCGCTGGTTAAATGAGACATTCCCTCGCGAAAAAGAATACTTCAAATTCTTGGCAGGGAAATAAATTGTTAATCAGTGAATTTTCTTAAAAAATGGTAACAATAATAATATCAATAACCATTAGGAAATCCTAATTATTCAAAAGAAAGTCGTGTCCTGCCACGTGTTGGAATGCCAACAAGACAATCATGTCCTTCTTTTACAAATGTACTATGATCATAATTTTTTTTTTTTTGGCGCACTTTTCTAAACGTTTCATTGCCTCACTGCCTCACCTTGTTTTTTTATGAGGTAAAAAAATGTAGTTATTATTACGTACAGTAAATACTACATATTTTTTGTTAATTTTTAATACTTAGAGAATCCTAACTGCGTATAGTAAGCAAAATTCATACGCAATTATTTAACGCCTCCGTCGAAAAAACGTACAGGTCAGCAAGCCTTCATTTACATTAATATCTTATGTGGCGTCAAGTGAATTTTTATGATTAAGGCATCAAACTATCGTCAATATTTCGATCTCCCGAAAACAAACACAGCTCCCGGACGTCATTTTTTCAACACAACAAAACGATTAACTCTGCTCTATAGCAGTCACATCAACACACAACACAACCCATCTGTAGGTGCACAGGGTTTTAAGCACGTTGGTACTCACGGGTACTTANAGACAGAAGCTATAAAAAATGATACTTTCAACAAAAGAGAAGTATCAAAATGAATAAAGGGCAATCCTTCCCACATTGCTGACAATCTGCAGTGTGATAATGGTGTACTTGAATCCGTGCCTGACAAGATTTTCCCCCAATAGATTGAAACTAAAGTAATCCTGAGTCCTCTATCTGCTTTTTTGAATAAATTCTCATATGTAGATACTTTAGACAGCAATAGCAAAAATCTCAACTCAGCTCTATTTTAATACATCCGATCAGAAATAAGTCGTTGCGCAAATTTGACATGTGGCTAAACAGTAGGCAACGAAATATTCGGCAGCCAAAGTAGGCCCGAAGACTGCCTGAATGTAGTGTGCCAATAAGTGATAGATGGAAATATACGCAGAGAAAGGTTATCTAAATTATTATGTATTAAGTCAAGCATAAACTTTCATAACAGATAAAATATGGTAATATCATACTTTTCAAAAGTGTTGTAGTATCAAAAATTTGTAAAAAAAAAAAGGTTTGCTTCAATTATAAAATAAGTAAACACATTATAACGGACGGAATTTTTATTTCTTTTTCTTCTAAATACACTCGTCAATTTTCATAATTTTTTTTGAAATGCTTTTCGAATCCTTTCAGAACGCCCTCCTTGCGAATCAGCACTATTTCTAATTACACTTCTAAGAGCATGTTTGAGATCTTTATCGACACATTGACTTGATATTGCGAATACTTAAGAATCATTATTTCTGAAGTAGCATAACGATGGATAAGGTTAATTATACATATATCTATAAATTATTTGGAATCAAAAAGAATTTACCTTTAATATATTTGAAGAACTTTTTCTTGACATTACTTTTGCCTTCCCACTGCTATTCGACTGAATTTCTTTTTTAGGCTTTTTGGTTTTATTATTTTGTTTAGAATAAAAATGATACTCAGAGCTCACAGATGTTTTTTTTAATTTTAATTTCTTATTAGAGATTGTATGGTTTCCGTGGATTGGGCACTCAGGTGGTCATTAATCTCAGGGAGTCATTAATCTCAGGGAGTTCAACTGATCACTAACGTAAAGATCTTGACGTGGGATACGGATTTCTAGATTCTCCTACGTCAGAAGACCATAGGAACCACCAAAAAGAACACCAAATTTTCGTGTCAAGATATAAGTAAACACGGAAGTATTGTTGAAAAATCAAAAACCTCGGAACTGCGCCTGCGTCATCTAGGGGGACCTTCACTTTTATCGTTGCCTTCTTGTCTGTACTCATTTCAACCCTTTTATTTTTAACCACGCTCTACGCGGTCCACAGCTTTTATAAAAGTAGAAAAAATTTCCTAATATTTCTTTTGGGATTTGCAGTAAAATACAGTTGTAATACTAAGGACGTGTACGACTACAACGAAATTCATTGAAAAANTTTTAGTCCGTGTAATCGCAGCCTAAAGCTCATTCGTCAAATGGCGCGACCATGCCTTAGAGAAAATGGCGTCGTTCACTACTTATGTAACAGTATTGGGATTCCAAAAGGTCGCGTGACTCTCGCTATATATATATATATAGCCAATTGGGGAAAAAATAGCACAGGCTGGTCGTCGAAAGGGCATAGTTTTAATCCAGGGCCAATTAGGGCATAGTCTTCGCCCGGGCCGTCGATATATAGTCGGAAACGGGAAAACTTTGTACAGGTTAAATGTGCGTTTCCGCACTTTCAAAGGTAAGTTTTGAGCTGCAAAAAACTAATTGAGTTAAGGAAAAAATAGCTACGGTATTGTCATCTCCTCAAAAACATGTTATTAAATGGCTTTTATCGTATTACAATCGTTGAACGCGTAAAAAAAATAAAAATAGAATTGCACCCATAAGGCCTGTGTTATTTTCCCCCCAAGTGACTATTTATATCGCGAGAATCACGTGACCTTTTGAAATCCCAATAGAAGAGGCCCTGCAATGACTTAGGCATAGAACTGTATATCTATAAACACTGGAAAATAGTGGGAGTTGCTGAAAATGGCGCAGCCATTCAGCACCACGTGACTCTATCCACCGCACCGTCCCTCGATCCACTGTATTCACTATAGCATGGTCACTCCACCTGCTTTGCGATATACCCTCACCATTCTCAAGCAGTCAGAATAGGGCCGTTGCCGCGCACTCACGCTCTCGTAGACTCTCTCTCAGTATTACAAATTTGTTCGCATGGTTAAGATTGGACGACACCGGGCCCGGGTCGCCCAGAATACCAATATAGAGCCCAATTTCAGTTCCCGACTAAATCTTAAGAGAGATCTTGTAATCTTGAGCAGTCTTTACTTTGGTTTTTATATATTTTAATTCCAGTGTTAACGAGTAGTCGATAAATAAACAAATGTAACATGTGATTAATTGGTAAACGACCCAGTGATTACATCAAGAGTCTTCCTGGTGTACGAGTGTAAATTGTGTCGAATTTTTAGTGAATAATGTGTAGAATGTAGGGTTATCAACATTCACTATGGCCTGTGCATTGACGCATTTCGGGCAGCAGCTGCGAGTGATACCTGCTGACGCGCGTCCATTAATAGTGCAGTTGAACGGCACGATAGCCACGTCATCGGCTAATGGTGAACAAAAGTCATTGCTGTTGGTGGCTTCGAATACTTCTAGCAACGAGAATCGTGTCACTCTTTTGCAGTCAACCTTGACTTACGCCAACAACGAAGGCCGCCCCTTGTTATTCACTACTCATGCGCCCGCCATAAGTGTCACTAGTAAGTATTCTTTTTTTTTATCGAGTGGTCGATAGAAATCTATCGAGTGAAAGATTTATCTATGATAATCTATCGTTGCAGCTGCCCAAACAAGAATCCGAACGATCGAAGCTGCGCAAGCCACTTCCAAAAGGATTGGTGGCGTGGCGTTGGTTGGAGGTGCGGGTCCCGAACTTGCAAGGTTACCAGGAGGAGCGGAACTGAACATACTACCAGCTAATGGCATTTTTCGATCAGTAAAAGCACCTGTGACCGGTAAGTCCATAGTTCTTCTTATTCTTTCCACTTGATTGGCTAATGGCTCATTAGTAAGAGTCAGTGCAGCCATAACTAAGTTGGGATACGCGATACTTCGATACTCGCGGATGGGCGAGAGGGAGAGATCAAATTTTTCCTTCGCGGTATTGTAGGGGTAAGTTTACCTATCTCCGTGGCACGTACTGAAAATTCCAACTTAAATTCACCATAAATAATGGTATACTAAAACTTTTTGAAATATTTTTTTTTTTTAATCTTACATAATCTCTTACGGAATATTTAAAAGACTTTTGTGAAGCTAAAACTGCAGTAGAATATTTTTAAAACGAATAAAAACGGTATGCTGGTATTACCGTGGTTGTGTACCTATTACTGTGTACGTATTACCGCGGATGTCCCAATTACCGTGTCCGTATTCCCGTGGGTGAAGAAAGTTGTATTTGCGGAATATAAAAAAAATGTAAATTCCACTTACATTTTCTACACGACTGNCTTCTCACTCTTCTCAACAGCCATTACGATCTTATGCTATACTCACTTATCACTTAACATTTTTTTTTAATACGGTGTGCTTTGGAGTACTTTTTTTTTTGATACGTTAACACTAACGTTGTAACATGGCGTCAAGTGAGTTTCTTTGTAAGAGGGGTTAAATTATCTTAATTATGTGATCCACAAGTACACTTATTCTCCTGACGTTATATTTTCATTAAAACTTAACGATTTACTCTGCTCTCCAGCAGTCACATTAACTCGCCGGGTGTTACTTGTCGTAACGGCACTGCTTCTGGAGCATCCACTGCTTTACTTGCCACCACTGCTTTTACTTATGTCGTTCAAGACACTTTTCGTTTGTCTATCTGTAATTTTAAACACACGAATAAACGATGATGACAAATTTTATCCGCGGTAGACGTTTTTATTGGGTTTTATTGCAGAATTTAATGTGTACAATGTATAATTTTATCTTTTAAATTATTAAAGTGTAAAAACTATTTGCAATCGCATAATAACTGTAGAACGAATATAAATTTGATATTAAACGTAAAACGTAGAAAAAAGTGGAAAAAATTGTTTAGGAAGCACGTGTTCGAAAGCCAGACAATGGCTACGATTCGATAAGGCGAGCACATACTTCACACCATGATTTCAGTTCTAAAGCGACACAGCATAAGAATTGCACAATTTAAAATAATTTTCAACGAAAAAACTTGGTTTTCCGAGTAGTTTCTTTTATAAAGGAGTATTCAACTGCAAGCTGGCTCTCGATAACGGCACTAAGGAATGACTGAGAAGTCAAAGTGGACGGTCAGCCGCTACCGCTGAATTCCGGCTTCGGAGTGGAAATGCACACTTAACTAAGTTTATCCCGCACGAAGTAAGGAAAATAATAATTTTACTAATAGGTGCCCGGCTACCATGTTAGTTTCGGGGGTTCGATTTCATCGGTTCGAACTACACATTACCTTGCAGAAAAAATACTTTTGATTCATGGTAGGGGTGCAAAAATTTCGCAGAAGGGAGGTAAATACACATTATTTGTACATTTGTTGTTAACAATTAATGATACAAAATAATGTAAATCGCGATAACTACCCTTTCTGTGTACTTTTTAATGACTCATGCAGGCAAAATCAGAGTGATATCAAATTGTATGACTTATTCTTAATAAATTATTAATCTGTGATACTTAGAAAATGGTATTATTATAGATAATCATAAAGGGTATTATTCAAAGGGAGTCACGTTTTGCCACGTCATGGATTGCCCACAAGACAATCATGTCCTTCTATTACTCATGTACTATAATTCTAACCTTTTTTTTTTCGGCGCACTTGCCTTAAACTTTTCATTGCCTCACTGCCTCACTTGTTTTTTCATGTAATGAAAAATTGTGGTTATTATCACGTACAGTAGATACTACATATTTTTTGTTAATTCTTGATACTTAGAGAATCCGAACTGCGTATAGCAAGCAGAATTCATACTCAATTATTTAACACCTCCGACGGAGAAACGTACAGGACGGCAAGCCTTTATTAACATTAACATGTCATGTGGCGTCAAGTCTATTTTTATAATTGAGGCATCAAAATTGTCAATAATTTGAACCCACCGAAACACACACAGCTCCCGAACGTCAATTTTTTAGCACAACAGAACGATTTACTCTGCTGTCTAGCAGTCAGATAAACACACAACACAACTCATCTGTAGGTGCATAGGGTTTTAGGCATGTTGGTACTCACGGGTACTCACAAAACATGCGATGTAAAGAACAGCCTGCGTCACACTTCCAGCGGGCAGGAACTATACTTGTCTACCGAGTGAAAACAGATTTTAAACACTTTTCGATCCTCTCAACAGCCACCACAATCTTATGCTATACTCACTTATCACTTATACATTCTTTTTTTATACGGTGTGCTTTGGATCACTTTTTTTCTTGATACGTCATTATTAACGTCGTAACATGGCGTCAAGTAAGTTTCTTTGTAAGAAGCGTTAAAGTATCGTCAATTTTGCGATCGACAATTACACGCACTTACTGAACGTCGTTTTTGTCGCACAGCAGAACGATTAACTCTGCTCTATAGCAGTCACATCAACACACATCACAACTGATCTGTAGGTGCACAAACTCTTTAGGCACGTAGGTACTCACAGGTACTCCCAAAACACGTGATGTGATAATCAGCTTTATTGATATTAATACTCTACTAATCGATGTTTCTAAGAAAATGATTGGAATGTACATTGGTTAGGGTTGAATGTCGCTGGTGATAGGGTAATAAACTGTTAATTAGTGAATTTTTTTTTTAAACGATTTCAATTTTAAAGCGACACAGCATAATAATTGCACAATTTAAATTAAACGGCGTCGTATGGACAATAGAAGTTTCGACGAGAAACTTGGTTTCCCGAGTAGTTACTACTATATGGGAGTATTTACCTGCAAGCTGGCTCTCGATATCGGCACTAGGGGATGATTAAGGAGTCCAAGTGGACGGTCAGCCGCGACTGATGAATTCTGGCTTCGGAGTGGGAATACACTCTTAACTAAGTCTATCGCGCACGGACTAACAAAAATAATAATTATACTAATAGGTGCCCGGCTACCATATTAGTAGTGGGGGTTCGATTTTGCCGGTTTAAATTACACATTCCATCGGAAAAAAAATACTTTTAATTTATGGTAGGGGTACGAAAAATGCGCAGAAGGGAGGTTATTTCACATTAATTGTACATAAGTTATTAACAATTAATGATACAAAATAATGTGAATCGTGATAACTACCCTTTCTGTGTACTTTCTGATGAGTCATGCAGGCAAAATCAGAGTGATATCATATTGTATGACTCATTCTTAATGAATTATTAATCTGTGATACTTAGAAAATGGTATCAATATAGATAATCACACAGGGTATTATTCAAAGGGGAGTCACGTCCTGCCACGTCATGGATTGCCAACAAAACAATTATGTCCTTCTATTACAACTGTACTATGAGTCTAATTTTTGTTTTTTGGCGCACTTGTCTTGAACTTTTTATTGCCTCACTGCCTCACCTTGTTTTTGCATGAGGTGAAAAATTGTGGTTATTATCACGTACAGTAGATACTACATATTTTTTGTTAATTCCTAATACTAAGAGAATCCGAACTGCGTATAGCAAGCAGAATTCATATGCAATTATTTATCGCCTCTGACGAAGAAACGTACAGGGCGGCAAGCCTTTTTTTGCATTAACATGTTATCTGGCGTCCAGTAAATTTTTATGATTGAGGCATCGAACTATCGTCAATAATTCGATCCCCCAAAAACACACACAGCTTCTGAACGTCATTTTTTAGCACAACAGAGCAATTAACTCTGCTCTCCAGGAGTCAGATCAATACACAACACAACCCATCTGTAAGTGCACAGGGTTTTAGGCGCGTTGGTACTCACGGGTACTTACAAAACACGCGATGTAATGAACAGCCTGCGTCTAACTTCCAGCTAGCAGAAAATATATTTCTCTACCGTGTAAGAGCAGTCTTTAACACTTGTCACTCCTCTCTACAGCCACCACGATCTTATGCTATACTCACTTATCACTTTACATTTTTTTTTCATACGGTGTGCTTTGAAGTACTTTTTTTCTCCATACGTAAACATTAACGTCGTAAGATGGCGTCAAGTGAGTTTCTTTGTAAGAGACGTTAAAGTATCATCGATAATGCGATCCACAATTACACGCACTTACAAAAATAACAGTAATGATGTGTTATTTAATCAGTTACTAATGTGTGGTTTTGTAAAACTGAGCGTGAAAAATAAGTAATAAAAGAAAGGAAAAAGATTATGCGCGATGAACAAAGCTAGATGGTGGATTATGTATAGCACTTATTGTAATTTGCTTGGCATGTGCACAATGGCCGGTGGACTAGCTGCAGTACCTATAATAAGGTATATTGTGGCACCAACAATCACGAGCACTTACACACACTGCACACACTGTTTTATTCTTACTTTAAACTGTCTTCGGTATGTTTTTTTATTGTTTTAATGTTCACTGCCCAATAAATAACTGAGGTAAACGTGTACGTAGATAACACCTAGGTACTACTTTTCCTCGGATGATTTTTTATCATCTTCTTAAAGTACGAGTACGCCACTACGCGGTGCATCCAGAGAAGAATCCAGTAGATACTACATCATAATACTACATAAATGATATACATTTATATTAATAAGAATTCCATTTCGCTGGTTAAATGAGACATTTCCTCGCGAAAAAGAATACTTCAAATTCTTGGCAGGGAAATAAATTGTTAATCAGTGAATTTTCTTAAAAAATGGTAACAATAATAATATCAATAACCATTAGGAAATCCTAATTATTCAAAAGAAAGTCGTGTCCTGCCACGTGTTGGAATGCCAACAAGACAATCATGTCCTTCTTTTACAAATGTACTATGATCATAATTTTTTTTTTTTTGGCGCACTTTTCTAAACGTTTCATTGCCTCACTGCCTCACCTTGTTTTTTTATGAGGTAAAAAAATGTAGTTATTATTACGTACAGTAAATACTACATATTTTTTGTTAATTCTTAATACTTAGAGAATCCTAACTGCGTATAGTAAGCAAAATTCATACGCAATTATTTAACGCCTCCGTCGAAGAAACGTACAGGTCAGCAAGACTTCATTTACATTAATATCTTATGTGGCGTCAAGTGAATTTTTATGATTAAGGTATCGACCTATCGTCAATATTTCGATCTCCCGAAAACAAACACAGCTCCCGGACGTCATTTTTTCAACACAACAAAACGATTTACTCTGCTCCCCAGCAGTCACATCAACACACAACACAACTCATCTGTAGGTGCATAAGCTTTTTAGGCACGTAGGTACTCACGAGTACTCACATAACACGGAATGTAATGAACAGCCTACGTCACACTTCCAGCTGGCAAGAACTATTTTGCTCTACCGTGTAAGAAGAGATTTTTAACACTTGTCACTCTTCTCAACAGCCACCACGATCTTATGCCATACTCACTTATCACTCATACATTCTTTGGTCATACAGTGTGCTTTAAAGTACTTTTTTCTTTGATACGTTAACATTAACGTCGTAACATGACGTCAAGTGAGTTTCTTTGTAAAAGACGTTTAATTATCATCAATAATGCGATCGACAATTACACGCACTTACCAAACGTAATTTTTTTAGCACAACAGAACGATTTACTCTCACTGCTAACAGCTAACACTATCTTACTCATCACTTATACAATTTTCTTATTTTTTTTATTTCTTATTTATTCGATGTGGCTTTGGAGTACAGTGTACTAACCCCGCACTTTCGATAATTGTAACGATCTAATACGAAGCCCCGCACTATCCCCTTGGCCGCCCGTTCACACGTACACAATTATTTACAAGTATAAATGGATGGTACTACGTCACTGCACCATGTGTTGGATTTATACTTACTGCTGCCTGCTGGAGCTTGCCATCCACCACCGTTGTTACCGTGCCATGCTACATCAATGGAGCGAGCGAAACCACCACGAGGTTGGCTGAGTGGCAAAAGGAGGTGGGGTATAAGAAACAACTCGAGCAGCTCGACTAGAGCCAGGATGTAAAAGCGAGACGGAGCTACCCCGAGTATTTCCTTGTAGGAGGTGTAGTTGCACACAACGTTGTGCTGCTGATGCCCCCTGAAATACTATGAGTATGCAACTTACAGACGATACTATACGAGCATCAGAGTAAAAAAAATAAAATAACTAAAAGATTCTTTTTTTAAATAAATATGAGCATTCACCTACACTAACGCAATGTATGTTTGTATTTTGTACACGCTGGCTGCCACGGCCTTGCCCTTCTCTGCACCCCTGCCTCGTAACTTTAACGATAATAATGGATTCGAACAAACATAACTGATGAGATAATAGGTAGATACAACATTTCTATTTTTGTCATGCTCTCTTCCCCTATTGTTTAATTTTCGATAATAAATAAAAGTTATAATGTGTAATTTTATCAGTGACTAATGTGTGGTATTGTAAGACTGAGCGTGCAAAAATAAATAAGTAAAAAATGAAAAAAAGGATGCGCGATGAACAAAGCCAGACGGTGGATTATGTCTACCTCTTACAGTAATTCGCTTGGCGTGTTCACGATGGCCAGTAGGCTAGCTGCAGTACCTATAAGAAGGTATATCGGGGCACCACGAACCACAATCACTTACAAACACTGCACACACTGTTTTATTTCCACTTTTAACTGTCTTTGGTATGTTTTTCAATTGTTTTAATGTTCACTGCCTAAAAAATCACATAGGTAAACGTGTACGTAGATAACACATAGATATTACTTTGCCTCGGAGGATTTTTTTCTGCTTCTTGAAGTAAGAGTACGCCACTACGCAATGCATCCAGAGAGGAATCCAGTAAATACTACATATAATACTACATAAATGATGTATATTTATATTAATGAGAATTCCTCTTTTATGGTAAAATTAGACATTCCCTTGCGGAAAAGAATACTTTAAATTCTTAGCAGGGGAATGAATTGTTAATCAGTGAATTTGCTTAGAAAACGATAACAATAATAATATTAATAACCATTAGAAATTCTTATGTATTCAAAAGAGAGTCGCGTCCTGTCACGTCATGGAATGCCTACAAGACAATCATGTCCTTCTATTACAAATGTACTATGATCCGAATTTTTTTTTTTTGCGCACTTCCCTTAAACTTTTCATTGCCTCACTGCCTCACCTTGTTTTTTCATGAGGTCAAAAAAATGTTATTATTATCACGTACAGTAGAAACTAAATAATTTTTAATAATTCCCAGTACTAAAAGAATCCTAACTGCGTATAGCAAGCAGAATTCATACGCAACTATTTAACGCCTCCGACGAAAAAATGTACAGGACGGTAAGCCTTCATTTACATCAACATGTTATGTAGCGTCAAGTGAATTTTTATGATTAAGGCAACGAACTATCGTCAATAATTTGATCTTTCGAAAACAAACACAGCTCCCAAACGTCATTTTTCAAGCACAACATAACATTTTACTCTGCTCTCCAGCGGTCAGATCAACACACAACACAACTCATCTGTAGGTGCATAAGCTTTTTGGGCACGTAGGTACTCACGAGTACTCACAAAACACGGAATGTAATAAACAGCCTACGTCACACTTTCAGCTGGCAAGAACTATTTTGCTCTACCGTGTAAGAAGAGATTTCTAACATTTCTCACTCCTCTCAACAGCCACGACGATTTTATGCTACACTCACTTATCACTTATACATTCTTTTTTTATACGGTGTGCTTTAGAGTACTTTTTTTCTTAATACGTTAACACTAACGTCGTAACATGGCGTCAAGTGAGTTTCTTCGTCAGAGGCGTCAAATTATCGTCAATAATCCGATCGACAATTACACGCACTTACCGAACGTCATTTTATCAACACAATTAAACGATTCACTCTGCTCTCCAGCAGTCACATTAACACACAACACAACCCATCTGTAGGTGCAGAAGCTTTTTAGTCACGTAGGTACTCATGGGTACTCACAAAACACGCGATGTAATGAACAGCCTGTACCACACTTCGAGCTGGCAGGAACTATTTTTCTTCACCGTGTGAGAACAGATTTTTAACACTTCTCACAGTTCTCAACAGACACTACGATCTTATGCCATATTTACTTATTACTTATACATTCTTTAGTTATATAGTGTGCTTTAGAGTACTTTTTTTCTTAATACGGTAACATTATCGTCGTAACGTGACGTCAAGTGAGTTTCTTCAAAAGAGACGTTAAATTATCATTAATCATGCGATCGACAATTACACGCACTTACCGACCGTTATTTTTATAGCACAACAGAACGATTTACTCTCACTGCTAACAGCTAACACTATCTTACTCATCACTCATACAATTTTTTTATTTTTTTTATTTCTTATTTATTCGATGTGGCTTTAAAGTACAGTGTACTAACCTCGCACTTTCGATAATTGTAACGACCTAATACGAAGCCCCGCACTATTCCCTTGGCCGCCCGTTTACACGAACACGATTATTAACAAGTATAAATGGGTGGTGCTACGTCACTGCACCATGTGCCGGATTTATACTTACTGCTGCCTGCTAGAGTTGCCAGCCACCACCGCTGTTACTGTGCCATGCTACATCAATGGAGCGAGCGAAACCACAACAAGGTTGGCTGAGTGGCAAAAGGAGGTGGGGTAGGAAAAACAACTCGAGCAGCTCGACTAGAGCCAGGATGCAAAAGCGAGACGGAGCTACCCCGAGTATTTCCTTGTATGAGGTGTAGTTGCACACAACGTTGTGCTGCTAATGCCCCCTGAAATACTATGAGTATGCAACTTACAGACGATACTATACGAGCATCAAAGTCAAAAAAATAAAATAACAAAAAGATTCTCTTTTGAAATATATATACGCATTCACCTACACCAACGCAATGTATTTTTGTATTTTGTACACGCTGGCTGCCACGGCCTTTCCCTTTTCGGCACCCCTGCCCCGTCACTTTAACGATAATAATGGATTCGAAAAAAACATAACTAATGAGATGATACGTAGATACAACATTACTACTTTTTATCATGCTCTCTTCCCCTATTGTTTAATCTTCGATAAAGAATATCAGTAATGATGTGTAATTTAATCAGTGACTGATGTGTGGTATTGTAAGACTGAGCGTGCAAAAATAAATAAGGAAAAAATTAAAAAATGGATGCGCGGTGAACAAAGCCAGACGGTGGATTATGTCTACCACTTACAGTAATTTGCTTGGCGTGTGCACGATGGCAGGTGAACTAGCTGCAGTACCTATAAGAAGGTATATCGGGGCACCACGAACCACAAGCACTTACAAACACTGCACACACTTTTTCATTTCCACTTTTAACTGTCTTCGGTGTGTTTTTTGATTGTTCTAATGTTCACTGCCCAATAAATTACATAGGTAAACGTGTACGTAGATAACCCATAGGTATAACTTTGCCTCGGAGGATTTTTTTCTCCTCCTTAAAGTACGAGTACGCCACTACGCCGTGCATCCAGAGATGAATCTAGTAGAAACTACATCATAATACTACATAAATGATATACATTTATATTAATAAGAATTCCATTTCGCTGGTTAAATGAGACATTCCCTTGCGAAAAAGTATACTTTAAATTCTTGGCAGGGAAATAAATTGTTAATCAGTGAATTTTCTTAAAAAATGGTAACAATGATAATATCAATAACCATTAGGAAATCCTAATTATTCAAAAGAAAGTCGTGTCCTGCCACGTGTTGGAATGCCAACAAGACAATCATGTCCTTCTTTTACAAATGTACTATGATCATAATTTTTTTTTTTTTGGCGCACTTTTCTAAACGTTTCATTGCCTCACTGCCTCACCTTGTTTTTTTATGAGGTAAAAAAATGTAGTTATTATTACGTACAGTAAATACTACATATTTTTTGTTAATTCTTAATACTTAGAGAATCCTAACTGCGTATAGTAAGCAAAATTCATACGCAATTATTTAACGCCTCCGTCGAAGAAACGTACAGGTCAGCAAGACTTCATTTACATTAATATCTTATGTGGCGTCAAGTGAATTTTTATGATTAAGGTATCGACCTATCGTCAATATTTCGATCTCCCGAAAACAAACACAGCTCCCGGACGTCATTTTTTCAACACAACAAAACGATTTACTCTGCTCCCCAGCAGTCACATCAACACACAACACAACTCATCTGTAGGTGCATAAGCTTTTTAGGCACGTAGGTACTCACGAGTACTCACATAACACGGAATGTAATGAACAGCCTACGTCACACTTCCAGCTGGCAAGAACTATTTTGCTCTACCGTGTAAGAAGAGATTTTTAACACTTGTCACTCTTCTCAACAGCCACCACGATCTTATGCCATACTCACTTATCACTCATACATTCTTTGGTCATACAGTGTGCTTTAAAGTACTTTTTTCTTTGATACGTTAACATTAACGTCGTAACATGACGTCAAGTGAGTTTCTTTGTAAAAGACGTTTAATTATCATCAATAATGCGATCGACAATTACACGCACTTACCAAACGTAATTTTTTTAGCACAACAGAACGATTTACTCTCACTGCTAACAGCTAACACTATCTTACTCATCACTTATACAATTTTCTTATTTTTTTTATTTCTTATTTATTCGATGTGGCTTTGGAGTACAGTGTACTAACCCCGCACTTTCGATAATTGTAACGATCTAATACGAAGCCCCGCACTATCCCCTTGGCCGCCCGTTCACACGTACACAATTATTTACAAGTATAAATGGATGGTACTACGTCACTGCACCATGTGTTGGATTTATACTTACTGCTGCCTGCTGGAGCTTGCCATCCACCACCGTTGTTACCGTGCCATGCTACATCAATGGAGCGAGCGAAACCACCACGAGGTTGGCTGAGTGGCAAAAGGAGGTGGGGTATAAGAAACAACTCGAGCAGCTCGACTAGAGCCAGGATGTAAAAGCGAGACGGAGCTACCCCGAGTATTTCCTTGTAGGAGGTGTAGTTGCACACAACGTTGTGCTGCTGATGCCCCCTGAAATACTATGAGTATGCAACTTACAGACGATACTATACGAGCATCAGAGTAAAAAAAATAAAATAACTAAAAGATTCTTTTTTTAAATAAATATACGCATTCACCTACACTAACGCAATGTATGTTTGTATTTTGTACACGCTGGCTGCCACGGCCTTGCCCTTTTCGGCACCCCTGCCCCGTCACTTTAACGATAATAATGGATTCGAAAGAAACATAACTAATGAGATGATACGTAGATACAACATTACTACTTTTTATCATGCTCTCTTCCCCTATTGTTTAATCTTCGATAAAGAATATCAGTAATGATGTGTAATTTAATCAGTGACTGATGTGTGGTATTGTAAGACTGAGCGTGCAAAAATAAATAAGGAAAAAATTAAAAAATGGATGCGCGGTGAACAAAGCCAGACGGTGGATTATGTCTACCACTTACAGTAATTTGCTTGGCGTGTGCACGATGGCAGGTGAACTAGCTGCAGTACCTATAAGAAGGTATATCGGGGCACCACGAACCACAAGCACTTACAAACACTGCACACACTTTTTCATTTCCACTTTTAACTGTCTTCGGTGTGTTTTTTGATTGTTCTAATGTTCACTGCCCAATAAATTACATAGGTAAACGTGTACGTAGATAACCCATAGGTATAACTTTGCCTCGGAGGATTTTTTTCTCCTCCTTAAAGTACGAGTACGCCACTACGCCGTGCATCCAGAGATGAATCTAGTAGAAACTACATCATAATACTACATAAATGATATACATTTATATTAATAAGAATTCCATTTCGCTGGTTAAATGAGACATTCCCTTGCGAAAAAGTATACTTTAAATTCTTGGCAGGGAAATAAATTGTTAATCAGTGAATTTTCTTAAAAAATGGTAACAATGATAATATCAATAACCATTAGGAAATCCTAATTATTCAAAAGAAAGTCGTGTCCTGCCACGTGTTGGAATGCCAACAAGACAATCATGTCCTTCTTTTACAAATGTACTATGATCATAATTTTTTTTTTTTTGGCGCACTTTTCTAAACGTTTCATTGCCTCACTGCCTCACCTTGTTTTTTTATGAGGTAAAAAAATGTAGTTATTATTACGTACAGTAAATACTACATATTTTTTGTTAATTCTTAATACTTAGAGAATCCTAACTGCGTATAGTAAGCAAAATTCATACGCAATTATTTAACGCCTCCGTCGAAGAAACGTACAGGTCAGCAAGACTTCATTTACATTAATATCTTATGTGGCGTCAAGTGAATTTTTATGATTAAGGTATCGACCTATCGTCAATATTTCGATCTCCCGAAAACAAACACAGCTCCCGGACGTCATTTTTTCAACACAACAAAACGATTTACTCTGCTCCCCAGCAGTCACATCAACACACAACACAACTCATCTGTAGGTGCATAAGCTTTTTAGGCACGTAGGTACTCACGAGTACTCACATAACACGGAATGTAATGAACAGCCTACGTCACACTTCCAGCTGGCAAGAACTATTTTGCTCTACCGTGTAAGAAGAGATTTTTAACACTTGTCACTCTTCTCAACAGCCACCACGATCTTATGCCATACTCACTTATCACTCATACATTCTTTGGTCATACAGTGTGCTTTAAAGTACTTTTTTCTTTGATACGTTAACATTAACGTCGTAACATGACGTCAAGTGAGTTTCTTTGTAAAAGACGTTTAATTATCATCAATAATGCGATCGACAATTACACGCACTTACCAAACGTAATTTTTTTAGCACAACAGAACGATTTACTCTCACTGCTAACAGCTAACACTATCTTACTCATCACTTATACAATTTTCTTATTTTTTTTATTTCTTATTTATTCGATGTGGCTTTGGAGTACAGTGTACTAACCCCGCACTTTCGATAATTGTAACGATCTAATACGAAGCCCCGCACTATCCCCTTGGCCGCCCGTTCACACGTACACAATTATTTACAAGTATAAATGGATGGTACTACGTCACTGCACCATGTGTTGGATTTATACTTACTGCTGCCTGCTGGAGCTTGCCATCCACCACCGTTGTTACCGTGCCATGCTACATCAATGGAGCGAGCGAAACCACCACGAGGTTGGCTGAGTGGCAAAAGGAGGTGGGGTATAAGAAACAACTCGAGCAGCTCGACTAGAGCCAGGATGTAAAAGCGAGACGGAGCTACCCCGAGTATTTCCTTGTAGGAGGTGTAGTTGCACACAACGTTGTGCTGCTGATGCCCCCTGAAATACTATGAGTATGCAACTTACAGACGATACTATACGAGCATCAGAGTAAAAAAAATAAAATAACTAAAAGATTCTTTTTTTAAATAAATATACGCATTCACCTACACTAACGCAATGTATGTTTGTATTTTGTACACGCTGGCTGCCACGGCCTTGCCCTTTTCGGCACCCCTGCCCCGTCACTTTAACGATAATAATGGATTCGAAAGAAACATAACTAATGAGATGATACGTAGATACAACATTACTACTTTTTATCATGCTCTCTTCCCCTATTGTTTAATCTTCGATAAAGAATATCAGTAATGATGTGTAATTTAATCAGTGACTGATGTGTGGTATTGTAAGACTGAGCGTGCAAAAATAAATAAGGAAAAAATTAAAAAATGGATGCGCGGTGAACAAAGCCAGACGGTGGATTATGTCTACCACTTACAGTAATTTGCTTGGCGTGTGCACGATGGCAGGTGAACTAGCTGCAGT
Source organism: Copidosoma floridanum (assembly GCF_000648655.2). Next base: position 293,681 of record NW_019384285.1, on the reverse strand, counting down.
ACCTATAAGAAGGTATATCGGGGCACCACGAACCACAAGCACTTACAAACACTGCACACTGTTTTATTTTTACTTTTAACTGTCTTTGGTATGTTTTTTGATTGTTTTAATGTTCACTGCCCAATAAATTACATAGGTAAACGTGTACGTAGATAAGCCATAGGTATTACTTTGCCTCGGAGGATTTTTTATCAGCTCCTTAAAGTACGAGTACGCCACTACGCGGTGCATCCAGAGAGGAATCCAGTAGATACTACATATGATACTATATAAATAATAAACATGTACATTGGTAAGGGTTCGATTTCGCTGGTAAAATTAGACATTCCCTCGCAAAGAAGAATACTTTAAATTCTTGGCAGAGGAATAAATTGTTAATCAGTGAATTTTCTTAAAAAGTGAGAACAATAATAAAATTGATAACCATTAAGGGTTTTAATTATTTGAAGGAAAGTCACGTCCTGCCACGTCATACATTGCCAACAAGACAATCATGTCCTTTTATTACAACTGTACTATGATCCTTACTTTTTTTTTTGGCGCACTTGCCTTAAGCTTTTCATTGCCCCACTGCCTCACCTTGTTTTTCCATAAGGTAAAAAATTGTGGTTATTATTACGTACAGTAGATACTACATATTTTTTTTATTTCCCAATACTTAGAGAATTCGAACTGCGTATAGCAAGCAGAATTGATACGCAATTATTTAACGCTTCTGACGAAGAAACGTACAGGACGACAAGCCTTTATTAACATTAACATGTCATGTGGCGTCAAGTTAATGTTTATAATTGAGGCATCAAAATTGTCAATAATTCGAACCCCTCGAAACACACACAGCTCCCGAACGTCATTTTTTTAACACAACATAACATTTTATTCTGCTCTTCAGCGGTCAGATCAACACACAACACAATTCATCTGTAGGTGCATAAGCTTTTTAGGCACGTAGGTACTCACGAGTACTCACAAAACACGCAATGTAATCATCAGCCTGCGTCACACTTCCAGCTGGCAGGAACTATTCTTCTAAACCGTGTGAGAACAGTTTTTTAACACTTCTCACTCTTCTCAACAGCCATTACGATCTTATGCTATACTCACTTATCACTTAACATTTTTTTTTAATACGGTGTGCTTTGGAGTACTTTTTTTTTTGATACGTTAACACTAACGTTGTAACATGGCGTCAAGTGAGTTTCTTTGTAAGAGGTGTCGAAGTTTCGTCAATAATGCGATCGACAATCACACGCACTTACCAAATGGCATTTTTGTAGCACAACAAAACGATTTACTCTGCTTTTTAGCAGTTACATCAACACAGAACACAACCGATCTGTAGATGCACAAACTCTTTAGGCTAGAGGTACTCACGGGTACTCCCAAAACACGTGATGTAATGATCAGCTTTATTAATAATAGTACTCTACTAATCGATGATTCTAAGAAAATGATATGAATGTACATTGGTTAGGGTTCGATTTCGGTGGTTAAATTAGACATTCCCTCGCAAAAATAAATACTTAAATTCTTGATAGGGTAACAAACTGTTAATCAGTAAATTTTTTTGGAAAATGAGTTTAATTCTAAAGCGACACAGCATAATAATTGCACATTAAAAAATGACATGGCGTCGTAATGACAATGAAAATTTCGACGAGAAACTTGGTTTTCCAAGTAGTTACTTTGATATGGGAGTATTTCCTTTCAAGCTTGATCTTGATATCGGCACTAGGAAATGACTAAGGAGTCAAAGTGGACAATCAGCCGCGACTGCTGAATTCTGGCTTTGGAGTGGGAATACACACTTAACTAAGTTTATCTCGCACGAAGTAACGAAAATAATAATTTTACTAATAGGTGCCCGGCTACCATGTTAGTTCCGGGGGTTCGATTTCGTCGGTTCGAATTACACATTCCCTCGCAGAAAAAATACTTTTGATTCATGGGAGGGGTGCAAAAATTGCGCGAGAGGGAGGTAAATACACATTATTTGTACACTTATTGTTATTAATAATTATACAAAATAATGTAAATCGTGATAACTACCCTTTCTGTGTACTTTCTAATGACTCATGCAGGCAAAGTCAGAGTAATTTCAAATTGTATGACTCATTTTTAATAAATTTTAATCTGTGATACTTAGAAAATAGTATCAATATAGATAATCATGAAGGGTATTATTCAAAGGAGAGTCACGTCTTGCCACCTCATGGATTGCCATCAAGACAATCATGTCCTTCTATTACAACTGTACTATGATCCTAACTTTTTTTTTTTCGGCGCACTTGCCTTAAACTCTTCATTGCCCCACTGCCACACCTTGATTTTTTATGAGGCGGAAAATTGTGGTTATTATCACGTATAGTAGATACTACATAGTTTTTGTTAATTCCCAATACTTAGAGAATCCGAACTGCGTTTACCAAGCAGAATTTATACGCAATTAATTATTGCCCCCGACGAAGAAATGTACAGGACGGCAAGCATTTATTAACATTAACATGTAACGTGGCGTCAAGTAAATTTTTATGATTGAGGCGTCGAATTATTGTCAATAATTCAATCTCCCGAAAACACACACAGCTCCCGAACGTCATTTATTTAGCACAACAGAACGATTTACTCTGATCTCCAGCAGTCAGATCAACACGCGATGTAATCAACAGCCTGCGTCACACTTTCAGCTGGCAGGAACTATTTTTCTTTACAGTGCGAAAACATATTTTTTTAAAACTTCTCACTCCTTTCAACAGCCACGACGATCTTATGCTACACTAACTTATCACTTATATATTTTTTTTTTCATACGGTGTGCTTTGGAGTACTTTTTTACTTGATACGTTATTATTAATGTCGTAACATGGCGTCAAGTGAGTTTCTTCGTAAGAGGCGTCAAAGTATCGTCAATAATCCAATCGACAATGACACGCACTTTCCGAACGTCATTTTTGTAGCACAACAGAACTATTTACTCTGCTCTTCAGCAGTTACATCAACACACAACACAACCCATCTGTTGGTGCACAAAATTTTTAGGCACGTTGGTACTGACGGGTACTCACAAACCACGCGATGTAGTGAATAGCCAGCGTCACACTTCCAGCGGGCGCGAGCTGTTTTTTTCTCCCGCGTGCCCGCTTTTTTAACACAACTCACTGCTTACAACAGCTAACACGATCTTAAGCAGCCATATACTTACTGATTACTTATACATTTTTTTTTCATACGGCGTGCTTTGGAGTACTTTTTTCATGATACCTTAACTTCAACGTCGTAACGTGGCGTTAAGTGAGTTTCTTTGTAAGAGGTGTCAAATTATCGTTAATAATGTTATCTACGAGTACACGTTTTTCTCTGACGTCATATTTTTAACAAAACAAAACGATTTACTGTGAAGGTTCAAGATGCACTTATAACAATTAGTCTAGTTTCATATGACACTTAAATTTGATTCGTATTCAACTTTTTTTTCGATAATTTCGCATCTGCAACTTTTTTCGATTTATGCGTCTTGATTTTTGGTAATCCATGATTTATATAATTTCATAAGTTACTAAACAAACGTTTTGGTGCAATCGATTAGGTACTTAACCTTTTTTACAAGCATTGCGGTTGCTCACCTGAATTACTATTTTCTGACAAAATATTTTATTAATCATATGATACGGCACTAAAAAAATGTAAAATATATAACAGTTACTGTGAATTATTTTGCTTTATTTTTTTACTTATTTTTATGCTCCAACTTTTTCGTTGCACGCACAAATTTAACATTATACATTTATTTAATTTGGGGGCAAACGGCGCTGGGCAGTTAGGGCCACCTTCGGCTGCCACACTGTTCTGGTCACATGTCAAATGTGCCTATGCCTTGAATTCGGGCCGACAGCAATATTGTTCGGCAAACAGTAGTCGGGCCGAATAATTTTGTTAGGCAGCTACCTACTCATTTCTGATCGGGTAAGTTTATTGGTCTAGACCCTTAACTATATTAATTCTATCCATCTTCTTCTTATATAAACCTAATGTAAATAGACATCACAAAAACCCAAAAAATTTTGTCAGGCTTGTTTCGATACCGGCACACTGTAGATTGCTCGACAATTAATGAGGCTGTGGATGAAACTGTACGATATGAGTGTGTATGTATGGTTATCAATAAGGAAAGTGTGCATACCTCGTAAATGTTAATGTATAACCAATAATATAATAATGTGCCTTACTGAAACAAGGCTGTAACTATGTACTCATTAACAATAAAAGCCTTTAAAATAAATACACTACGTTAGTAGGTATTTACTTAAAATATATATATTTACAAACGATAAACTCTCATCTATGCCTTGCATTGCTCCCCATACTACTCAGACCTGCCCTGTTATAT
>NW_019384285.1:242182-256381 GCF_000648655.2 Copidosoma floridanum | reverse complement strand
TGTTGCTGCTATGGTATTGTGTTAAAAAAATTGATAAATTTTGTATTTACTATTTACTAATATTTACTCATTTAAATAAAACCACTTCCTTCGAATATAGTTTCTATATTATTATACTTCATGTCCATTCAAAAAGTGCCCACATTGCTTTGATAAACTTGATTTTTTATGTACAATTTCTCATGTCGCGAGCGCACCTAAAGATGCTCACCCAAAAAAGTGCCCAACGCGCCATAAGTTCAAGTTTTCACTTCTGCCTGCACTCCCGGAGTGCTACTTGTACTTGGTTTTTATTACAACAAATGGTTCCATCCATGCGTTTGAGCGAGATTTTATTTGTGATCGCAATAAGGTTACGATAACAACGCTTCGTATTTCTGATCACAATACAAATCGCTTCCAACGATTTATTTTTTCTAACGAGTCTATCGATCAGTGTAGGTTGAATTATCTGAAACTAATTTCGGAAAGTTATAAAACAAATAAGTGCAAAATCGCCATTTTTAATTTCTATTTTGTAATTTTATTAACCTTTACATTGTTCAATGAAAATTCTCAAAATTTGGAACTCGATACAACTTATGGAGATCTTTAACCGCGCGCAACTACTTTTATCTAACATTAAAAATGACATCACAGAACGATTATTAATTTAAAAATTTATTTGGCTGCCATGAACTTCACAGTATGGCTAGATCAAATTTTCAAAATAGTTTTTTTTTACCGGATTACCAAGAGAGCCTACAGGCCTAGTCTTCAGGGCCACCCTTACTCACTACCAAAGGGCGTTTTAAGACATACTGTGCTGTCGATGCCATGAAAAATATGAAATATTTTTAGAATTTTTTAATTATCTTGCCATTTTTCCTAATACCAATATTTGTATANCCCTCCTTCCGAAAATCAGGTGATTTATCACCTGATAAATCACCTGACAAATCACCTGATTTCTCATGCCAAAATCTCATGTGGACTTTAAAAAAAAATGACATGTTGGATAAATTATTTAAGTCCAGCATGAAAAATTTTTATTTTGACTTATTAATACCTAGTGATTTTTTTAGAAAGGTAATTGATAACGAAGTCAAAGTAGTAGTGACGGAAAAATAATTGCATCACTACAAAAATCTAAGATCCTCTAACTACAAAAATTTCAAACATTTAAAGGGTGATACTTTTTTTGTAACTTCTTTATTTTTAATTTTGTGATGTTTCTGATGAGCGAAAAAAATATAGAATAAGAATTTTGTTAATTAACAATTCAACCATCCTTATCTATGTTTGTTTGATACACATATTTTACAATTCTTATAACAAGAATATACATTGTACATTTTGAATCAGTTATATAATAAGGAGTAATAATTTTGGTAAATTATTAATTTCACGGTCAGGAATATTTTTTAATCAAGAGAATTATTAAGTTTTTATTTTACTTACTGATTTCTAGTCCAAAAAAGTCTTGCGATCGATTTCTTGACCACTTACCGACAATCGATCAGGATTAAAGTTTGCACACTACCTTGGTTCCCAAGTGAATACCATGCAACGTATTCGATACAATAGTAAGTACAAAATGGCGAGGCAGCATTTTTGGAACTCTTGAAATAAGTATGAAATGAGAAGGTCTAAGAAGTAAAATACGTAAATAAATGAGACGTCATTCTAAATAACGTTTATTACGAGTTGTAACACAATAAAAAGGGCATTCAGTACATCACGTAGAATTTCCACTTTATCAACTACCCTGTTTTTAATAACTGTTAATAGTTTATTATCTAACTATTTATACCTAAAATAGCGAAGAGTGGCCAATCTTGTACTTTAAGAAATCAATCAGGCACAAATTTAATGCAATCCCTTGTGAATTAAGAGAGAAAAGTTACATCTCATGATCATGAAAAAATGTTCCAGTGCAAATAATCCAAAATGTGTCTTTTTAAAAAAGTAATACATTAAATTGCCTGAAAATTTGACACGGCTTTTAAAATTAAAATACTTATTATTATGAAACGGATTATTATGAATTTGGCCTTGATCTACTTCTCAAAGTACTGGCTGGGCCACTATTCCTGTTATATTAACTTTAAATAACTAGATAACCAATTATTAACAATACCTACGCAAATAGTGGTCAGTAGGGTAGAAATTTTAGTTGGTATACTGAATACCCTTGAATCCAATATGTTGGTTAATTGATGCAAAATGGCAGCGAACCATTTAATTTAGAAACAATCAACTTAGGTATAAAATAAAAGGTAATGACGTATAAAATACAACAAATTACATTACGTAAACCGAAATCCATTTGGTGGCTGACATAAATAGGAGTCTACTTTTTCTTTAAAATCTTCTTGATATGGGTATTTAATTAAAGGGCATAAGACTAGTAAAATGCAGTTTAATATGTAACCTCATCAAAAATCTAATATGGTGGCTAACATAAAACGGTGGACTATCTTTTAGGGGTCAAATTAATTTAAATATAAATACATAATGACGATAGCAATCGAATATTTTTTAAAAATAATATGCAAGAGAAATATAAATATGACTAAATAGAAAGTTTCAACAACTTAGGACCATTATTTAACTGAACTCTCGAATGACCTTTGTACTTATTTCCAAGGTGACTTTCTAATAGTAAGGCATAAGTTTAGAATTATAAAGTTGACTATATATATTACTACGATTACTTAATATTACTAAAGACGTTCGATATGTTTCTTCACTTTTGGATAAAAAATCTATTTATAATATACCGTAACTCCTACAAAACCCTTAAAAATCTGTTAAAACTTCTTGATATTAATGATTTAAACAAAGTTACCTTAATTTCCGTCCAAACATACATCTATACAATGAATTTTCGACCACTACATGTCCTGCGAAATAAGTATGTGTTGCGGCTACCCACGTTCTTAAACTTGTATCAGATGTAAGTGTATTCAACATTTCTAGTGATATTCTTTATTAAAGTTAGTACGATAGCTATAAAAACTATTTTATATACATATGATATATAGATAGCGAGTATTAGATGACAAGTTATAGTGTACATAAATTGAAATTAAGATCTGGGTTTTTAAATAATTTAACAAGTTCCTTATTTTAGCTGTTTTAATTATTAACAAAAATTGAAGTACAAAAAATGACTAACTATAAGTAGTACAGTTTATCTGATCTCGTGTTGGCTACATGTTATATCGAAGAGATAATATCAAGTATGACAATAATAATACTAATAATTAGAACAATAATAACATTAGCGATAAAAAGTTATGCGATATAGAATACAAAACAAGATTGATGTAAATTTCAGATATTAAAACATATTTACAGTGTTACATTGGTTTTTCACATCAGTATGAAAGATTACGTAAGGTACGCTTCAAGCTAAAAAATTTCCTATTGTGTACGTGTATAAAAAATTAGTGTGTAAATTTTTTCCATGAATGCTAACGAGACAGCATGTGTTATGCCAATGTAATGCTCGCTATGGTTGGTATATTTTTTACTCCCAAGTGCATGATAAAGATTTTTTTCAGCGTAGTGCTTAATTAAACTTTAGAGTAAGCTTTGAATAGGTGGAGGAGTAAAGAAAATAGTCTACCTTAGTAAGCTACAAGAATTTCATCTTTACTCGCGTAATTCGTTATTAAATTATTGACATGGATACATAACAAACCGTACAAACTTGGGGCCAATCGTGGAAAGTATATACTAAATATAAAAGCTATTCAATGACTCAATGTCGTAAAGAAAAATTAAGAATCCTTAGGTATAAGCTGTATAAAACAAATTTAAAACTCTTAAATAAAAAATTATACGTACAAAATTCACGTAATTTGCGACGCTTTTACGCCTACTCTGTGTGATTGCATATACAAGCGTGTACCTAATTTTTCCTTATTTTACGCGATACGCTCTACACTTTACGCCATACGCGTCTCCATTTGACCCAGCCCTTAAATTTGTTATTCAACGTGATAGGAAGGAAAGTGACTTCTTCGTTTTATAGAATCGTAGGTAGATATTGGCGTATATATTAGTTAGTGAAAGAACAAAGTCAGTTATAAAATTTAATTAAATAAATTGGTTTTTAAAAATGTATACAATAACAGAGAAAATATCATACATCAACTTTAGTTTAAGAGCTAAAAAAAATTACTATTTTCATAGTTTACGCACATTATAGCGATTTTTCAACAATGTTTTCTTAGCCTACATTGGTAGAGGACTCTGAGATGTATTTCTTACAAGTAAATGTGCCTTTATTATCCGGAGTTACCTGAAACGAATTGGTTCAAATTTTTTTTCCCATTTTTTTGGCCTACACACTGATAAAATCACACATTCTATATAATATTGAGTTTGGTACTGTTGTGCGTTTTACTTTATGATGATTGTAGATATTAGTAGTTCAATACATTTGGCACAGGGCACACAAATAATTTGCCACTTATGTCTATGAGTATACAAACCTTTTCAATGTCTTCAGTCTCTCCAAAATTGTGCATGCATTCTATACTTGTTATTTTTTGTAACTTCGTGAACGTACTATAATAATTAGTTGTTCTCACGTTCTGATACTTTATAATGTGCTTTTTGTTCTTCTCATCTACGATAAAGCCATTAATACGAACAATCTCACCATTTTTTAAAATAACATATGAATTATTAGACCNCTACCAAAATGTTAGTGGCATCTCGACCAATTTTTTATTGACAAAAAAAAGGTCATTGAGACGTAGCACTAAACTAATAAATTAAATAACCAAATGAAATCAGCAGTGGAAGCGAATTGTTTTGGTGTTAATAATATTTATTGAATCAACGGCTATTTACAATATTTACAGAGCAATTTGAATATAATTTAGATTTAATGAACAATAGATAAACGTGAAAAGTAAAAACGAATAAGTTCTGTCTTATGTAAAGCGAGCGAGAACGAACAAAAATAAGAGTCGATACAAAATACCTGTGACCATATAGAAGCCAACCAAGACGATTAGAATTTAGAAAAACGACATCAAAAAACGAGCAATTAGTTGACTTATACAAAGATCTCAATTTACTCAAGCGATGTTAACAGGTCGAAGTCTCAAAGGCGAGAGAGCCAGCAACGCCTCGTAAGTGCCGTCGAAGCCGCGATCTAGCCGCCGCTAAGGGGGGAGAATTTTGTTCCAATGACAATACTAACAACAAACTATATTTACTTATTCCCTCAATCGTACAATAGCAGCCTGGATGTCGCGCAATTTAAAACCTCAACAAGTCAAACACGAATCCAAACAAATAATGTATTAAAAAGCTGAGTTACTTCTTGCCGTCTCTTGCTGATCAAATAAATATTTTAACCATTAAATAAACTTATAAATTGCTAAGCTCATTCTTGCCATCGCTTGCCTGCCAAAGAACCATCTTAGTTAATATATAAACTAATAAATAACTGAACTATTTATTGCCACTGCTTGCTCGCCAAAGGAATAGTTTATTCATAAAATAAATTTATATACAGCTAAGCTACTTATCGTCATCACTTTCTTGCCAAAAATAAATATTATTTATCAAATAAACTCATCAAAAGCTTGGCTTTTTATTGGCGTCACTCGCTCCAAAAATAAATAATTTATTTACTAACTGAACTGATTAACAGCTTAGCTACTTACTGCCATTGCTTGCTCGCCAAAGAAGTTACATATTTATTAAATGAACTAAATAATAGATAATTGCCTTATGGCCACTGCCTGCTCACCAAAGAATAAATTTATTTATTACACTAATAAATAGCTAAGCTCCTTATTTCCATCACTTTCTTGCCAAAAAATTAATTTTTTTTATTAAACTAATAAGTAGCTAAGCCACTCATTGCACACCACTTGTTCGCCCCAAAAATAATTTATTTTTGAATTAAAATATTAAATAGCTAAGCTACTCTTTGCTGTTTCTTGTTTGTCAAAGAATGAATTGATTTATTAAACTACTAAATAGCTAATTTACTTATTGCCAGAAAATAAAATCGTTTTTTCTCGCCAAAAAGTAATTTATTTGTGAAATAAACTAATAAAGAGCTGAGTTACTTTTTGCAACCGCTTGATCGCCCATGAATTAATTTATTTCTCAAGCTTACATAAATAACTAAGCTACTCATTGCCATTACTTTCTTGCAAAAATTAAGTTTATTTATCAAANTGTTTGGATTCGTGTTTGACTTGTTGAGGTTTTAAATTGCGCGACATCCAGGCTGCTATTGTACGATTGAGGGAATAAGTAAATATAGTTTGTTGTTAGTATTGTCATTGGAACAAAATTCTCCCCCCTTAGCGGCGGCTAGATCGCGGCTTCGACGGCACTTACGAGGCGTTGCTGGCTCTCTCGCCTTTGAGACTTCGACCTGTTAACATCGCTTGAGTAAATTGAGATCTTTGTATAAGTCAACTAATTGCTCGTTTTTTAGATGTCGTTTTTCTAAATTCTAATCGTCTTGGTTGGCTTCTATATGGTCACAGGTATTTTGTATCGACTCTTATTTTTGTTCGTTCTCGCTCGCTTTACATAAGACAGAACTTATTCGTTTTTACTTTTCACGTTTATCTATTGTTCATTAAATCTAAATTATATTCAAATTGCTCTGTAAATATTGTAAATAGCCGTTGATTCAATAAATATTATTAACACCAAAACAATTCGCTTCCACTGCTGATTTCGTTTGGTTATTTAATTTATTAGTTTAGTGCTACTTCTCAATGACCTTTTTTTTGTCAATAAAAAATTGGTCGAGATGCCACTAACATTATTTAATAAACGAAATATTTTTTGGTAATCAGCCGACAGAAATAAGTATTTCAGATCTTTATTAGTTTGTTCAATTAATAAGATATTTTCTTGGCGAGAAACTGACAGCAAGGACCAGTTTCGCTTTTTTTCAGTTCATTCAATACTTAAATTATTTCTTCTGCTATCAAGTGGTGGCAACGCGTTGCTTAGCTATTTATTATTTTATTCAATACTTAAATTATTTCTTCTGCGAGCAAGGTGGAAACGCGTTGCTTAGCTATTTATTATTTTATTTGATAAATAAATAATTTTTTTGGCGAGCAAAAGCGGTGGCAATAAGTAAATTAGCTATTTATTAGTTTAATAAGTAAATATGATTCTCTGGTGAGCAAGTGGCATCGAAATGTAGCTTATCTATTGATCAGTTCAGTTAATAAATAAATAAATTATTTATTTAGGGCGCAAGAGGTGCCAATAATATGCTCAGCTGATTATTTTTTTAATAAATAATTTTTTTTGGTCGGCAAGCAAGCATTGGCAAGGAGTAACTCAGCTACTTAATTATTTATTTATTAAGTAAATTCTTCTTTTGGCGACCGAGTGATGGCAATGAATAGCCTAGCTATTTATAAGTTTATTTAAGAAATGAATCATTTCTATAGTGAGCAAGCAGTGGCAATAAGTAGCTCAGCTATTTATTTGTATATTCGATAATTGAATAATTTATTTGGCAATCAGGTAACGGCAATCAGTTAATCAGCTTAATATTTATTCATTTTATAAATTCATTATCTCAATAGCTAACAAGGAACGGCAATAAGTAGCTCAGCTATTTATTAGTTCATACAACAAATCAATTTTTACTTTGCTGAGAGAGTAACGGCAAAAAGTTGCATAGCTGTTTTTCAGTTCCCATCATGGACAATCTATGCTATTCATCAGTTTATTTAATAAAGAAGTTGTTTTTATGATGATTAAGTGACAGCAAAGATTACCTCACTTTTTTATTAGTTCATTAATTAAATAAGTTAATTGTTTTTGAGCATGCGTTGGCATTAAGTCAATCACCCACTTTTCATTCTATTTAAAAAAATTAATTGTTTTTCCTTGGCTCAGTGGTAACCGTGCTCGTTATGGATTTAATGCTGTTCTAGGGGTCTTGGGCTCAATTTCCTGTAAGTACAGATTTTTCGAATAACTTTTTTTACTGGAAAAAGTTTCTATGAATTTCGGTCTGTTTTAGGGGAGGTTTTTCCGTAAAATTTTATGTCAAAATAATTTTCGTGTTGAATTTTATCCTTGTTGAACAGGTCTTCGAGCCTGGGTGAATGCGAAACAGTATTAGTGAAACAGGTAGAGATTAGCCTGGATCCGATGCTTAGACTGTCGCGGTACTTAACCTGGTAAAACATAAAAGAAAGAAAAATTAATTATATCTTTGGCAAGCAAGTATCAGCAAGCAGAATCTAATCGATTCTCAGTATTGTGAGAAACAAAGTGCCAGTAGGCAATCAAACATTGCTGCTAAGCAACATTACAGTTTTGATATATCATTTATAGATAAAATAGTACCATAGGCTAGCAGTAAAAAAGCATCATGAGCGTAGCGTTATTGGCTGACTCGTGATTCCCTGGTCGAATACGCACCAGGTGAAACCCGATTTTTCCTAACAAATAAATTGCTGAATTTCTCATTACCGACACTTGCTTGCCATAAAAATAATTCATTTGACGAATAAACTATTATATAGCTAATTCACTTATTGCCACCGCTTTTACTCGCTTAAGAAATAATTTTTTTATCATGAATTAATAAAAAGCTGGGCTATTTACCAGCGACGATTGCTTGCTAAAAAATAAGTTTAACAATAAAAGGAATTCATAAAAAGCTGAGCTATTTATTGCTACCGCTTGCTCGCCGAAGAAATATTGTATTTATTAAATAATCTATTAAAAATCTGAGTTACTCATTGCCGTCGCTTTCTTGCAAAAAAAAGCTTTATTTATTAAATAAATTTATGAATACCTAATCAACTAGTTGCTGTCACTCACTAACCAAAGAAAAAATGTAGTTTCCAAATAAAATAATGATAAGCTCAGCTTTTTGTTTGCAGCTGCTCGCTTGCTAGAAAAATAATTTATTTAATAAATAAATTAATGAATAGCTGAGCTTCTCATTAACGTCGCATTCCCGCTATAGAAGTATATCTATTTTAAGATTTTGTTTTATCTACTTAATACATTAATAAGTAGCTAAGCTACTTTTTGCCGCCTCTCGCTGATCAAATAAATATTTTATCTATTTAATAAACTTTTAAAATGCTAAGCTTTTTCTTGCCATCGCTTGCCTGCCAAAGAATCATCTCAGTTAATATACAAACTAATAAATAGCTGAGCTATTTATTGCTACTGCTTGCTCGCCAAAAGAATAATTTATCTATCATATAAACTAAGAAATCGCTGAATTTCTTACTGCCGTGGTTTGCTTGCCGAAGAAATAATATGTTCATCCAGTAAATTAATAAATAGCATAGAGCTACTCATCGCCGTCGCTTACTCGCCGAAGAAAGAATGAATTCATTTAAAAAAGTAATAAATAGCTGAGCTACTCCTTGCTTTCGCTTGCTCAGCAAAAAAATAATTTATTCATTAAACTTAGAAATAGCTGGGCTTGTTATTGGCATTTCTTGCTCCCCAACTGAATAATTTATTTCTNAAGAAAGAATGAATTCATTTAAAAAAGTAATAAATAGCTGAGCTACTCCTTGCTTTCGCTTGCTCAGCAAAAAAATAATTTATTCATTAAACTTAGAAATAGCTGGGCTTGTTATTGGCATTTCTTGCTCCCCAACTGAATAATTTATTTCTCAACTAAACTGATGAATAGCTGAGCTGTGAACTGCCATCGCTTGCTCGCCAAAGAAGTTATAAATTTATGGAATGAACTAATTAACAGCTAATTTAGTTATTGCCACTACTTGCTCACCAAGGAATAAATTTATTAACTCAATAATCCATCAAAAAGCTGAGCTATTTTTTGTTGTCGCTTGCTTGTCAAAGAAAAAGTTTATCTATCAAATAAACTAACAAATCGCCAAACTTATAGTTGGTACCGCTTGCTTGCCAATGAAATAATATATTTATTAAGTAAATTAATAAATGGTAAAGCTACTTATCGCCGTCACTTGCTCGCCGAAGGAATAATTTATTCATTAAATGAATTAATAAATGACTGGGCTAGTTATCACCACCGCTTGCTTACATAAGAATTATTCTACTTACTGTTAAAATCTCCGAAACAGCAAGGCTTTTTTAACTAGCGCTTTCTTTCCCAGTAATTATNGTATGGGATTGTCATTGTTATTTTGGCTCAATATGTAAATTGTTCTTTGCGAGTGAAAACCAATTATTATACGCAACAGGAAAGTGACTACAAGTGCCTACTGCACTTATCATTACATCTTGTTAGATTCGTATCAATGTATTGAACTTTATATTGTGTTGTGGTGGATATACTGAAATCCTAACCTCTTGAACTTTTACAGCTACGTATATATATACTGACATTCTATATGCTCCCACTGGCTGACTAACTTTTTGTACTGGTACAGGAAAAACCCGTACCACGTATCGGATTTTGACGTACTAAGTATAAGGTTTATCTAGTATACTCACTAAGGTACTTTAAAGTAGACTACCGTACCAAATATACCTGTACCAGTACACATTTTTCTTGTACAGAGTATCGAAAATACTTGTACTAACATATAGTACCTGTTTTTCTGGTAACAACAATCTTCCGTGTAAAGTAACGTTGCAAAATGGATATTAATATTATTTTTATTGAGTTTATTAGAGTTAAACACATAAAAAAATATAAATAACTGTGTCCAAGAATAGCTTCCATTTGATAAAATAAGATTTTTATACCTGGTACTTGGATAGTAAAAAATACTTAAAATTATTGATTATTACTGAATATAACATGTTAATGTTACTGTTGAAAACCAAAACAAAGTTGAATGATGACCAGAAACTATACCATGTAATGAAAAAGATTATAATCATTGAGTAGTTGAGAGATGTGAGAAAGCATTTTGAAATTAGGTCCACCCTAATCTCTTTTTCATTTAATTAACATGGGGTATCCAACTACTGGTCCCAAGTCTCATGTTGGTCCCAGTACCTGGACACTGGTGTCCAGATACTGGGTCTTGATAATTTTTCTTTGATCTTAATTTTAAATTTTCTCAGTATAAATCAAAGCCTTCACTGTGGCATAGTGGTAGAGTTGTAGTTCCGTAGAACAGTGGAGTTAAGCAGCATTTGTCACGGTTAGGGATTGAGTAGGTAACCGTTCAAGTCTAGGCATTTACTTTCGCTGATGATTGTTCCGATAAATTAGCTATTTATTCCGCCTTCACAACGCAGGAAGTGTGCAAGAATTATCTTGGTATTTATAAACGTATACACTTGGTCAGATCTCAGGCAATAAACTGATTTCTCCTAACCCCGTACCACTATTCTTCTTTTCTCATTCTGTAGTGCCGAATACCATCAAAAACAAAACGTATGTCGATTTTGGACACAATTCCGGTCTTGTATTCCTTTCTCATAAGACAACATGTTTATCATGACACGCCATATTACCATAATTCAATCATTCTTACATGTAGTATTTTATCCTTTTTTTCCTCTGATTTCCCTTTTTTTCGTAAGTATGCAAGTTCTTCGTGCTGGCTCCTAGTGCAAAATTTCTCAGATAACTCAGTCATGTATCTTACTAGGCACTATTTGCAGAGTGCAGCAATCGTTTTAAACACACCCAGCTGTCATAAGGTTTAATGAAAGAATGTCTTCTATTGGAGGTGTAAACCGACTCGTAGCGCCCCTAGCGTATTTAATCTGAACTCGAGTTGGGTCAAGTCGCCAATGATTTAAATTTAAAGGGAGTCGTCTTGGTAAGTAATTTGATGCCAAAAAGTGTGCGCTGCGTACAGCAGACTTGGATCCAATCTGATTGGTTATATTATACTTTTGTATCCACTAATTTTTACGATCAACGAATTTTAATAGAAATTTATCCAAGATTATTCCTACTTCGGGATTTTTTCTTTGAAAACAGTTGGAAACACATCATTTACAAATACTCGTCATTATTAAATCAGTCTTATAACATTACTTGACCGAAGAACAATAAAAACCAAACATTAAATTTAACTTAGACAGTTTTCATATGTTCAAATCATTGGCGGCTTGACCCCACTCGAGTTCAGATGAAATACGCTAGGGGTGCTAGGAGTCGGTTTACACCTCTAATTAACCATCTAGTTTACCGTACCGACTTTCTAAAAACTGATAATGACTTTACTCATGATCTGTCCAACTGTTGGCTTCCTTACAAAGGAAGCACTGAAGGTTTATATATAATCCGGAAAAATTCTCTATTCATCTTAAAAATCGTATAATTTTTTTTCCGAATAATAAACCATAACCTCTCACGTTTCTTTAGCTATGAGACTAGCATGCATGCTAACCATGAAGTCACCAAAACTCTGCAGTGTGATCGGAATAACTTTTATTGTCAAAAATACTCCAAACAAACTTATATTTTAATTCTAACTGTTTATAAAAAAGTGAATTTCATCCTATCGACAATAGCTGTCATCAGTGATGACGTAACAAGTACTAAAACTTTAAAGTGCATTTAAACAAGATGCTAGTAAGTCAGAATCTACCTCGATAAGAAGTTTTGGAAAGTTGGGCAATTAAGAAATTAGAAATAATCTGCCCATTTTTCGCTTTACTTCACTATTTTAACTAACGTAAGTGATATCACGTATGCTGCTATTTAGTTGCCTAAATAAATCTCTAATACTCTATGGGAGCAAGTAAAGTNACATTGCAAAAAACAAATTTCTTTATAATTTTCTTATAAAAGAACCTAAAAACATACATAATTCAATCACAAGTAATTTTGTTTTTACTTTTTTCATCGGACCAGTAGGAAAGAAGTTACAAACTAAAATGCAGAATAACTGTAATTAATTCTCACTGTTTGTTGACTTCAAGTTAATGCCAACACCTTGGTTGGACAAAACTATTATTCCTAATAATTATACTATATTTCAAAGTGACTAAAACGCTTTTCTCGCCAATGGCAGAATTTACTTCATAATAATTTTTTTTACGCTTTAATAACTGGACTATAATAATACTAAGTCCACAGCATTCAACACAAAAGGTACTACATGTACTTATGCATAAGAATAAGAGCTTGAGAACCACTGGATCCCTCTCACACTCCAGCTGCAATCGCGATGATTGGTGCTACTTTCTCACTAGAACCTATGTAGCTATGTATATGTTCCAGTGACATAGCTTCTGTTTTGAAATTTCTTAACTGAATACCAAGTACTGGCAAATTCCTTTCTAATCTCTGTTTAAAAGTGGACCTTTCTACTCGTAACCGAATATCATGGCTTACTCCTTCCATGTTTCTAGAAAGTTTTCACTTAGTTCAATAGCTTGACTGCGACGATGCGCCTGAATAAGAGTTTTAAACAAGGGCTGGGTTGAATCAGCAATCTCTCTACTCAATCTCTGCCTGCACCATCTAAACATATTTCCTTAAAGTGAAATATTTTTTAACTTTCTTTTAACTACAGAAAAGTTTTGAAACTGTTTGCAAATTGTATTTAATTACTAATTTCAAAGTATCGAGGTAGCCTCTACTCTGGACTCACTAAAGATAGACTTTCAACGAAGTTGAAGTTAAAATTATCCAAAGACAATATCTGTTAGGGGTTCTTGACGATTGACAAATATTTTAGTTTAGCTAGCGCATATATCATGCAGTCTGGATATGAAGCTCACACGTGTAACCACAAAAGAGAATTCGGAGTCTCAGTACCTACACAACACGCACACTATCATTTTTTACTGTGCTTTAAGGTAGTAGTCGATCAAAAACACTTTTCTTACGATTTTTCTAAAATTTTGTGTGTGCCTTAAGATTGCTATTATTTATCATGAGCCAAAATTTGAAGAGGCTTAGCGGTATAGTTTTGGAGATATTAAAGTTTTAATGTTGAACTTTTAACACAGGAGGTATAGGAAAGCGCCGGATTGGGGGTCGATTTGTGAACGAAATTGCTTATATCTCTAAAACGCTTCTTACAATGTTTCGTAAAAAATAGTATGATATAATTTATATTATAAAGCAACTGTGGTTCCAATTTAAAAGGGCTCAGCGGTATAGTTTTGTTGTTCGAGCTTTGCAAAGTTGATAAATTCAGTGAAATTCGCTCCTACAACGTTGTCATTTTTCGAGATAGTTGTCGAAGCGATATATATAGTATACGCATACGCTACAGCGCATTATGGCACGCACTGTAGAGTGCTCGACTACTACCTTAA